>CM054060.1:176365618-176576948 GCA_028641055.1 Alopecurus myosuroides | reverse complement strand
AAGGGTCATGCCACCAAGATCGCCTCTATGGTGAACATCTCCATCACCTATCCGGAAGAAGAAATTCCAGAAGCCCCCGAGGATGACAGCAGCGAGGAAGACTCGGATGCTTGAAGAATTCTCCTTGTCCTGGATGGTGGAAATAGGAAATAGGAGCATTACCGTATTTTACAATGTAATTTATATTGTAATGCTTCTATTCTTTTGTATAAACAAGTACTCCGCCTTTTGCAGTTTAACTTTTATGAAATCCTTTGCAAGTTTCCCGGGTTTTATGTTCCTTTATCTTCCAAGTTCTCTGGTTTGTGTGCTTTAACTGCCCTTAGCGTTTGAAATGGCTCAGTAGTATTGTAATCTTCACGCCAAGTTACTGGGTAAAACCAATCAGTTTAAACTTGGAAACATGGATCATACTAAAAGCATTTTTACTTACTAGCTCCAGTGACCCAGCACATAAACAATCAGATAATGCTTAGAGAAACGTAAGGAATTTTTGGAATAAAACTCGGACACGCAGGCACAATCCGAGTTTCCTTTAACCTTTAGTAGGCTGAAAATCATTCAGTTTTTAAACGCCGAGCACGCAGGCACAATTCGGGTTAACATTGAGTATTTTGTAAGATCATTGGGAAATAGATGAGACGGAATCATGCTTTGTACTATAATAAACTTGTAAAAACATGGATGTAAGAATTCCGACAACTTTATTTCATGATCTCAAAGATGTTTACATAGAAATTGAACTAAGTATAGAAGGGACGTAACTGCTGGATACTCCAGGGCCTCTTTGTCTCTCCTAGTTCATCATCTATCTTTCTCTTTCATTTGCGATTCGGTTTCTCGGGATCATCTTCCGTATCGCGAATGTCTACAAGATAATATGATCCATTCTTCATGGCTTTACTGATGACAAATGGTTCTTCCCATACTGGGGCCAGTTTGTGCTTTCTTTGCTGCACCAATCTTAGCACTAGGTCACCTTCTTTAAAAGAACGATGCCTGATTTTCCGACTGTGATAACATCGTAAACCTTGCTGGTAGATGGCGGATCTTTGAAGCACAAGTTCTCGTTCTTCTTCTAAGAGATCGACGGTATCCTGTCGTGCATTTTCGGCATCTGATTCATCGAAATCTTGCACTCTTGGGCTGTCATGGATCATGTCCGTTGGGAGAATTGCTTCCGCACCATAAACTAGGAAAAGCGGGGTTTGCCCAGTTGACCTGTTTGGTGTCGTTTGAATACTCCAAAGCACGGAAGGTAGCTCTTCTACCCATGCCCCAGCTGCTCTATGAAGAGGAGATTCGAGTCTTGGGCGTATTCCTTGTAAGATTGAGCTATTCATTCTTTAAACCTGACCATTGGATTGCGGCTGTGCCACAGATGCGAGATCTAGGCAAAATCCCGTTTGTCGGCAATATTTTGCCAACTCTCCAATAGAGAAATTTGTCCCGTTGTCGGTTATTATGCTGTGTGGAACGCCATATCTCATGACTATCTCAATGATAAAATTTCTGGCAGTTACACCGTCAAGTTTTTTTATGGGTTTGGCCTCCACCCACTTGGTATATTTATCCACTTCAACGAGTAGATGCGTAAGTCCGCCTCTGGCAGTTTTGAATGGTCCCATCATATCTAGCCCCCAGACCGCAAACGGCCATGTAATAGGGATAGTTTTGAGTGCTTGGGCTGGCATATTTGTCTACTTGGCGTAATATTGACACCCTGCACATGTGTTTACTATGTGCTCAGCATCTGTCTTGGCTGTTAGCCAGAAAAATACCGCACGGAATGCTTTTTTGACTATGCTTTTTGATTGAGCATGATGTCCGCAATCTCCAGCATGGATTTCTTGCAGGATTTCTCGTCCTTCTTCTGGCGAAATACATCGCAGAAAATTTTCGGTATTGCTGCGTTTATACAGACAATTATTAATTACCGTGTATCCTTTGCATCGACGCTGAATCTGTCTTTGCAAGACTTCGTATGCTCCATCCGGGTACTTCTGATCGACTAAGAAGTTTAAATACGGGATTGTCCAATCCGGGTTAACGAGCAAGACTTCAATTGACTCGGAAGCCAAAGGATAATCAACATCTCCACCTTTTATCGATGGCTCGTACAAATGTTGGACGAAAACCCCTGGTGGTAGGGTTTTGACCCTTTCTGACCCCATGCGAGCTAAAGCATCCGCGTTCCAATTTTCCTCCATTTTAACATGGAGTACTTCAAATCCAAAGAAACAGATGGCAAACTCGTCCACCGTTCTCCGGTATTCGGCCATTATAGGGCTTTTGGCGTCCCATGTTTGGTTGAGCTAGTGCTGTACCAAATCTGAGTCGCCATAGCATAGGATGCGCTTGACACCTATTTCCTTTGCGATATGCAAGCCGTGAAGCAAAGCTGCATATTCTGCCACATTATTACTAGCGTTGAAGTGTATTTGTAATACATACTCCATTGTATCTCCTTTAGGGGATTTCAGAACTACACCAGTTCCAGCGCCCTCCTTCATCTTGGATCCGTCAAAGTGCATGATCCAGTACTCGGACTCCGGCATTGGTGTTTTTTCCATTGCTTCCGTCCAGTCGGCGACAAAATCTGCTAGAACCTGGGATTTTATTGTCGTCCTAGGCTGGTACTTAATGTCGAATGCTGTTAGCTCGATGCCCCATTTGGCTACTCGGCCAGTTGCCTCCGCATTGTTTATTATATCCCCTAGTGGCGCTTTGCATACCACTGTTATGGAATGTCCTTGGAAATAATGGCGAAGTTTCCGAGATGCGAAAAATACGCCATATGCCCGTTTTTGATAGTGTGGATACCTTTGTTTGGACTCGGAGAAAACTTCACTTATGTAGTATACCGGATGCTGGTCTGGTATGCTTTGTTCGTCTTTCTTCCTTTCCATAACAATTACTGCACTAATAACTCGAATTGTAGCCGTAAGGTACAATAACATAGGTTCTTCGTCTTTTGGGGATGCCAAAATCGGAGCTTTCATCAAAGTTTCCTTCAACTGGGTTACCGCTGCATCTGCCTCCTCTGTCCACTCAAATTTGTCGGATTTCTTCAGCAATTTGTATAATGGCAAGGCTTTGTCCCCCAGCCGGCTAATAAACCTGCTGACTGCTGCAGCGGAACCCGTCAATCTTTGGACATCTTTTACGCACGTAGGCTTGGAGATGTTTAAGATTGCTTTGATCTTTTCCGGGTTTACTTCTATTCCTCTGTGAGAAACGATAAAACCCAGAAGTTTTCATGAGGGAACCCCGAATACGCACTTTAATGGATTTAACTTCATTTTATAAGTGCGTAAATTTTCGAAGGTTTCTCGCAAATCCTCAAGGAGTGTTTCTTTTTCCTTGGTAACGACAGCAATGTCGTCCACGTAAACGTGGACATTTTTGCCAATCTGACTATACAAACACCGTTGCATGCAACGCTGGTAGGTTGCACCTGCGTTCTTCAGGCCAAATGGCATGGTTATGTAATAGTACGTCCCATAAGGGGTTATGAACGAGGTTTTGATTTGATCCTCCTTGTTCATGCGTATTTGATGATACCCGGAATATTGATCCAAAAATCACAAAAGCTCAGAGCATGCAGCGGCATCTATTATTTGATCGATTCGCGGTAATGCAAACCTATCCTTTGGACACAGTTTGTTCAGGCCAGTGTAATCTATACACATTCTAAGGGTAGTCGTATCTTTCTTCGGGACTAATACTGGTTTTGCAGACCATTCAGTATGTATAACTTTCCGGATAAAATCTGCTGCTAAAAGCCGGATAATCTCCTTGCCAATAGCCTTTCGTCTTCTTCCGTCAAATCGACGGAGACCTTGTTTGACGGGTTTCGATCTTGGAATCACCTTGAGTTGATGCTCAGCAAACTCCCTGGGTACGCCTGGCATGTCCGCTGGACACCAAGCAAAAATATCCCAGTTCTCACGGAGGAACTTGATGAGCTCGCCTTCCTATTTGTCGGTCATCTCAGTTCCCACTACGACAAATTGTGTCGGATCTTTGAGATCTAGGATTACCTGTCTTGTATTCTCGGAAGCCTTGAAGCTATCTGTTGGCTTCCGGCTTTCTTTTCCTGCTGGCATTTCTGTCGGCGATACCTCTTTTGCCAGCTCTTTCAACTCTTCCTTTGCTATGACTTTCTCAGCGCAAAGGGAGTTTTCTTTTTCTAGCTCGTTTGCCAATTTGAAGTCTCTAGATATGGTGATTACTCCTCCTTTGGGTCCTAGCATCTTCAGCTTGTTATAGATATAACATGATCTTGCCATGAATTTGGCGAAATCTGTACGTCCGAGTATCGCGTGATACACGCTTTCGAACGGCACAACCTCGAAGGATACGTTTTCCTGCCGGAAGTGATCTTTGTCTCCAAAGGTTACATCTAGGGAAATTTCTCCTAGGGATCGTGCTTGTCTGCCAGGGATGATGCCGTGAAAACGTATGTTGCTGTGATTGAGCTGGGTCTCGGAAATTTTCAGATGCTTCAGCGTATCCAGGTACATTATGTTAATGTTGGATCCTCCATCCATCAGCACTCTTTTTAGCCTAATGTTTTGAACAATAGGACTTACGATTAGAGCTTGTGTGCCGGGTTCAGGGATATTCTCGGGATGGTCAGACTGATCCCAGGTAATTGGTGTGTTTGAGTACTTCAAGAATTTCGGGGTTGCAGGGACAACCGCGTTTATTTCTCGAAGCGTTCTCTTTGCCACCTTTGCTGAGGGATTTGCCAGGAAAGTTAGGTTGCATTCTCCATCAACTCTCAGAAACTTAGGCTCGACTTTTCGCTGTTGTTCCTGGATTTTTTCGTCAGTGTCCGATTCACTGTCTTCTTTCTCAGCTTCTGGCTTTTGCTTGGAAAACTTCCTCTTGGAATTTTTCCCTTTGTTTCCGGATCATGCACTGCCTTTCATATGCTTGTTCAAGCGGCATTGTGCATTAGTATGAGTAGGCTTCCCAAATTGCGAGTGGTGGACACAGTTTTCCGACTTTATTTTCTCCCACTCTTCTTTGGTGTAGTTTATCGGCTCGGTACTGCGTCCTTTCCACCTATTGCCATTTTCCCTTCCAAAGGCTATGTTTACCTCTTTGGGTTTTTGTGCTGCATCTGGAGTTCCTTTTTTCTCAGGGAGAGGGTTCTTCTTGGTCTGTATCAGTGTATCGATATTGCCTCCTCTTGCCCTGATGTCGTCCTCGGCTGCAGCGTGTTCGTTGGCAGTTGTAAGCATAGATCCGAGATCTTTGTTCTTTTTGGAGCCAATCATGAACGGTACAAGTCCGGGTTTTAGGCCATTGACGAAAGCATGCATTGCTTGAACGTCAGTTACTCCAGAGCAACTATTCTTCATTGCCGTCATTCTTGAGATGAAATCCACGTATGGTTCATCCTCAAATTGGGTGCAACGGTTTAGCTGGTTGATGCTATTCGGGCAATTGTAGGTTCCCCGGAAATGCTGAGTAAATACTCGAGCCATATCATCCCAGCTGTCGACAGTTCTTGAGGGTAATCCATTGATCCAATCTCTGGCTCCATCCAGTAACATTAGGGGAAGAAATTTTACAGCTTCCAAGTCTGTCCCATTGTTGATCTGGACGGATGTATGATAGTCTGAGAGCCAGGTATCCGGGTTTGTACTACCGGTATATTTTTGGTATGTTGGACCAACTTTGGCAAAGCCAGCATGTAGGGTTATCCTTCGGATCCTATCTGTGAAGCACTTAGGTCCAAAGTATAACTCGTCTCTTTCCGCTCTATCCATGTGTGCGGAGTACCTGCCGGCTGAATGGACAGAAGGGGATCTGCTCCTTTCTTTTCCATTGTGGCGAGAATGCGCTTTTCCGGGATTCACTCTATTTCATCCGAGATCTTGCCCCTTTGGATAAGGTGGAGTTATACTCCTGTTTCTTTCCTTATTTCTGGGGGGTGTCCGGGATCTCTCACGTTTGTGAGGTATATCCTGCCTTCCAGCTTTTTCAGCTGGGCGTCTCGGAGGCGGCATTGCTTTTCCGTCATTCCGGAGTTTTTCTTCCCGATCGCGAGGATTAAGTCTATCTTTCGGGAGATGGTATCCGGTTCTAGACGCTTCATCCTTGTTGTCGGGATTTTTCTTGTCTTTTCTTGGATCTGCTTTCTTCTCTTTTGAATTGCTTGAATCTCCAGGCTCTTCCGGTCCAGGTGCTCCAGCGGCGCATGTAGCTGTTTTACATAGGGCTGAGTCGTCATGCAACCTCCCTGATCACTGCTGCCCTCGCTGTTGTTGTTGCAATGCTTTTCCTAAGAAAGCATACACCCCTTGAAGTTTTTCGCCATTGGAGTACAAATCATTGTTGAGGATGGCGAACGCTGCTTCCGCATTCTCTGTTGCGGTTTTGTATATTGGTTTACCTCTGGCATCTTTGCCGTTTACCTGCTTTTGCCAAGATGGGTTGTGAAACCTTTCTTTTGGCGGCAGTACTTCCGGTCTTACAATTCCGGGTAACCTTGTAGGTTTAATTCCAGATCTATTCTTTCTCTCGTATTCCTCTATTTCTTCCTTCATGAGTTTGATGTCATCCTGGGTTTTTTCGAGGTGTTCACGAGTTCTGAATAGATGTTGTCGTTGCCTCTGGAGAGCTTGTCTCCTGGCTTCTAGCACTTCAGGGGGTCATGCAATCCCACTGGTGTTTGCAGTAACTCCTGTTCTTCTTGTTCTGTCATTGGTGGAACAAGGATTTCTTTTGTTTTCTTCTCCGCGGGCTTTATTCTGCTTGCGCCTTCTACTTCCGGGCTTTCATCGGCTGGATCGGCCAATTTCTTCTTCCGGAGTTTGTACTGGAGTTTTTTAGCGGCCTTGTGCTTTTTCTTGGAAGAGGGAGGTTTTTTGATTGGTTCTTCCTCTGTCAATTCTTTGACATCGGGGAATTTTGGAGAGGTTTCTCCTTCTTCTCTCTCTTCCTCTGGCGGAGGAGTTCTAGGGCTTTCCTGACTGTCGGCATCGTTTTCAGCCGGTTTTGCCATCAGTACTTCATGGAATCCCTCTTGGAAGGATTTGACATTTCTTTCGAAAGCGTCTTCATCTTCGTCTTCGGTGTCGAAGTGATCCGATCCGGTTTCCGACTCTAATCTCGCCTCAATGGCGGCTAGTACAGAGTCAGCTTCCGAGTTCGCCGTGATGTTGACGGATGTCGGATCTTCCACCTCTATTGTGGGAGTGTTGTTTTCTGCCTCTTGCACGGGATTGCTTTCATCCGTGTTTTCGGTGATCTTAGATTGCACCATGCCGATAAAGTGTGATTCACTTGTATGCCGGCGATCTGAGCAGAACCCGGTATCGTAGTCATCTTCGACTGGGTATAGGGCGGGTGGGATGAATTTACTTCCACCGCAAAACCCATGGCCTCTGCAGTTAATCCGATAAAAATATTTGCAGATCCAATTGGTAACACGCAGGCACTTACCAGATGATTTTGCGCCGGTATGTAAGATCCGTTGTCGAGGAAGCGTCCAACGTCGTTGTCGAACTCCAAGCTTCCGACAGTTATGGAACTGCCGATCCCGCCGAGTATCCCAGATCGAAACCTAACGCCTGACGTCGCTGGCCCCACGGTGGGCGCCAACTGTCGAGACATCGTAGTAGATTTCATAGACGGGGGTGCCATGAGACTACTGGTAGAGACGTGGGGGACGTGGTTGTGCGAAGGACAATGACACATGGTTTTTACCAGGTTCGGTACGGTGCAGTAATGCGACGTTCCTACTCCTGCAATCTCACTATTCAGGACTAAAGCCTGGAAATACAGAGTACAATGTGAGGTTCTGTTGGCTGCTCGTCAAGGATCAACCTCTCGGTGAGTTAGCCTTTAGCTTCTTGTCTATCTATCATATCTCCCGTCCGGCTTTATATAATAGACGGATTAGGGCATACAGAATAGGAAACCTAGAAGACTACGGTAACTCTCTAACTTGGAAAGTAAGGAATCCGCCTTCTACTCCAAGCCAGATCACGTGGGCCATGATCCGGGTTCTTCTAGAATCCGGCTTCTGTGCATCAGCTTACTGGGCCGCCTAACGGACCATATCCCATCACCATTTAGGCCACCCTGGTAACCCGGCACTTTAGACTATCATCTGATATACCCCTAGTTGGTATATATCCGACACTGTAGGAGTGAATCTTGTATGCTTGCAAGAAACTAAGTTGAACTTTGTTGATCGCTACACTTTCCTACAATGCCTTGGATTGTCCTTTGACGGATTTTCCTTTTTGCCTGTGGTGGAGACTAGAGGTGTGATCTTGGTAGCTTGGGATTCGATAGTCTTGAACCTTGGCCATATCGGTATGGACTCGTTTGCTCTTACAGGGGAGGTCACTACTTCTGTAAACAGAAAGTGGTGGATTACTGTGGTTTATGGCCCATAGCCGGATGCGGATAATATCCAATTCCTCCAGGAGCTTTCGGAGAGGAGGTCTCTTTTCCCTGGGCCTTGGCTCATTCTGGGAGATTTTAATATGATCCTGTCTGCAGGAGAGAAGAATAACACAAATCTAAACAGGAACATGATGAGTCATTTCACTATTTCAGACAGTTTGTCAGCTTGCATGAGCTTCGGGATGTATATTTACATGGCCGTTTGTACAGGTGGAGCAACGACAGATCTTCCCCAACTATGACACACATTGACAAAGACTTGGCCTTAGTGGATTGGGACATATGCTATCCTGACTGCATTCTGCAAGCTCTTTCCAGCAATGTGTCAGACCATACACCCCTACACCTCTCTCTGAACTCTGCTGTCAAGCCTAAGAGACATAGTTCAGATTTGAGTTATTTTGTCTAAAGTTGGAGGGTTTTGAGGAGGTCATAAAAGAAGGTTGAAGGTGTGAGGATGATATTGTGGACCCTTTCAAGCGCCTGGATGCCCTTTTCAGGAATCTGGCTAGTCACCTGCAAGCTTGGGGGCAGAAAAAAGTGGGAAATATCAAGATCCAACTGGCAATTGCAAATACAATTATTTATAGGCTCGAGAATGCCCAGGATAGACGGCAACTGTCAGTAAGGGTCAGACCATACACCCCTACACCTCTCTCTGAACTCTGCTGTCAAGCCTAAGAGACATAGTTCATATTTGAGTTATTTTGGCTAAAGTTGGAGGGTTTTGAGGAGGCCATAAAAGAAGGTTGAAGGTGTGAGGATGATATTGTGTACCCTTTCAAGCGCCTGGATGCCCTTTTCAGGAATCTGGCTAGTCACCTGCAAGCTTGGGGGCAGAAAAAAGTGAGAAATATCAAGATCCAACTGGCAATTGCAAATAAAGTTATTTATAGGCTCGAGAATGCTCAGGATAGGCGGCAACTGTCAGTAGGCGAGGTGTGGCTGCGGCACACGTTCAAACTGGCAATCTTATGGCTCTCCTCCCTAGAAAGAACCATGGCGAGACAAAGGTCCAGAGTTAGGTGGCTTAAAGAGGGATATGCTAATACGACACTGTTCCATGTTGTGACAAATGAAAGAAGAGTGAAGAATTTCATTCCCGCTGTCTGAGTCAGGGGCACCTTTATCACCGATTAAGTTCAGAAGGAGGAGACCTTTTATCAGGCCTATTGTGGGCTGCTAGGCAAATTGCAGACTAGGGAGGCCACACTGGATCTTGACTTTATTGGAGTGCCGACCTATGATCTCAGCTAGCTGGATGGGCCTTTCGCAGAGGAAGAGGTATAGAACACCATTAAGGAGCTTCCTGCTGACCGGGCCCCTGGGCCAGATGGATTTGTGGGGGTATTCCATCCCAAAACTTGGACAATAATTAAGCAGGATGTTATGGCGGCTTTGCAGAAGCTGGAAGTTGGAGATGGGAGGGGGTTTGCGAAACTTAATAGAGTCTTAATGGTGTTTATTCCTAAAAATTCTGATGCAGTTGAGGTGGGGGCTACAGGCCAATCAGTTTAGTTCATAACTTCTCTAAACTATTCTCTAAAATCCTCGCCAACAGACTCAGAAACCGATTGGGGGATATTGTCAGCACTAATCAATCAGCTTTCGTTAGAGGAAGGAGTCTGCCTGATAACTTTCTCTTGGTGCGACAGATGGCTAGGAAAATCAACACAAGGAGGGAGAAGGGATTCCTGTTGAAGTTAGACATTTCTAAAGCCTTCGATTCCCTGTCTTGGTCATTCCTGCCGGAAGTGTTGCGGAAGCTTGGATTCAGTGATGCCTGGTGTAAACTGATCTCCTTGCTGCTCCGGACGACGAGTACAAAAATCTTGGTGAATGGAGTTCCTGGGAAGAGAATCAACTATTCTAGAGGCTTGAGACAGGGGGATCCCATTTCCCCCATGCTATTCGTGTTAGCTATGGAGGTTTTCACTTGCACGATCACGAGAGCAGTTCAGGATGGCATGTTTGCCCCCTTGTCAGGCTGCTCAGCAATACAACGGTTGTCAGTCTATGCGGATGATGTGGTGCTCTTTGTCAAGCCGCTAGAGTGGGACCTGGAAGCTGCAAGATTGATTTTGCATAGTTTTGGTGAGGTGTCCGTCCTGCACATCAATTATGCCAAGACTTCGGGAACACTCATCCGGGGAGAGGAGACGGATGAAGAGATGGTAGCTCAGTCTCTCAATTGTAACATTGTGATGTTCCCAATTAAGTACCTAGGGCTTCAATGGGCTCTAAGTCCACTCACAAAAGGAGAATGGCAATCGATGCTTGACCAAGTCCTGAGGTGCATTCCATCATGGCAGAGTGGAATGATTGCGAGGGCGGGCAGACTCACCTTAGTCAAATCAGTGGTTGCCGCCAGGCCAGCTCACCAGCTACTGGTCGTAGAGGCTCCTTGTTAGTTACTGGAGGAAATCGACAAGTGGATGAGGGGGCTCTTTTGGTCAGATCGGAGCATGCTCGAGGGGGCCAATGTCTAGTTGTGTGGGAAAATGTCTGCAAACCGCTATGCTTTGGAGGTTTGGGGATCAAGAACTTGGGGCTACACGGCCTAGCCCTCGGAGTCAGTTGGGAGTGGCTGAGAAGGATGGACGAATATATACCTTGGCAAGGGCTACCAGTCATGAGTAATAATTTGGCGGTTGAAGTGTTCAATAGTCTGGTACGTATCAGAGTAGGGAATGAGAGGAAGGCCCTATTCTGGAAAGACAGATGGCTGGATGGGATGGCAGTGGCGGACATTGCCCCCCTCTTGCGGTATGCAGTTAACGCAAGAACATCGAATAAGAGGACTGTCTACGAGGCTATACAAGGAAATAGGTGGATTGAGGATGTAAAGACCCCTTTGATCTGAGAATGGCTGAGCAATGCGTCGACTTATGGTTGTTCATTCAGAGGAGGCATTGGGAAGATGCGAGGAAGGATGAGCTCAGCTGGGCGGCTGCTTCAGGTGTCTATTCGGCTAGCTCCACTTACAAATTGCTCATGCAGGGCCACATCCAATTCCCTCTAGCCAATGCGATTTGGAAGTGTTGGGCGCGGGCAAAGTGTAAATTTTTCATGTGGCTAGCACTTCAACATAGGATTTGGACTTCGGACAGAAGGGCGAAGCATGGTCTACAGGACCAGCCGGATGCTTGCGAGCTATGTTCGCAGTAAATCGAGACCACTGATCATCTCCTGCTGCAGTGCGTCTATGTGAGACAGGTATGGTGGATCTGTCCCCAGCAGATGTTATCGTATATCCCTCTACCTACCTGCACTGATAGCTTGGAGAATTGGTGGTTGACGGTGAGGGATAGATTCAGAGACAAGCAGCGGAAGGCTTTCGACTCATGTGTGACACTGGTCTGCTGGAGCATTTGGAAGTAGCGCAATGCTAGAGTGTTCGGGAATAATAATCAGTTTAGGAGTGAAGCCTAGTTAGCTGCTAGAATTTTTGAGGATATGAAGCTCTGAATAGCAGCGGGAGCCGGAGTGTGAGTCATTTTTAGGGAGTTATCGTCTTGTTGCGTGGGTGAGAGTGTGTTGCGACAGCTGAGTTGTTTGCAACTTTTGTCGTCGCCCTGTTTGTAACTCAAACTCTTCTTCTTCTATAAAAACTAAAAGATACGTACCCGCGCGTTGCGGCGGGGATCCCTTAAAGTAAATGACATGTGTTTTTTTATGCAGATGCGAAGGGTCCCAACCTCCTTTTCGGAAAAATAAACAACATGATACATTATATAGTCTAAAAATATATGAAAATTTTGGTTGATCATACTCGACATACTAAATTTTATAGACATGCGATGCGTATTACAAACCATTAGTTTGCAAAATGGATGGTTTAAAGAATGTATGATATGTAGCTTGCATGAATCATTAAACTAAAAAGTGGATGATATAAAAATATATATGATATAAGGTTGCATGTAATAATTAATAAATATTAGTGGAGCCATGGATAATTGATTGACTTAGAGGATGGATGATGTGGATAACTTGCACGTTGAGACAGAAAAATAATTAATGCATGTTGGTGAAGTTTTGCTCTATAAAAATATAATAGACAGATCAGGTATGCATTTACCTACCCTCGGGAAAAAAAATACGCACCGGAGGTTAGTCCCTGCTTGATGCACCACGAAGGCAGAGTAAGAGGGTTTCAGGTTCCAGCTCACAACAGGGGGCAGCTGCCCCCGAAAAAATCCTTAATCTTTACAAAATGAATGTCTAGCATGCATGTATTTATGTACAGAGCTTAAAATTGGAGTTGAGCAGTTCCAGCTTTCTACACCGGAGCTCTCGGGGTTGCACTTGCACAGGCGTTGGCAATACCCCGCTCAGTGTCTGCTGTTCCGCTGCCGCTGCCGCTGGCCCGGCCCCAGGAACAAGACGGAGTCGACCCCGACGGGCCTTGCCTCCCGAAACTCCAGAGCCTCTTGAGTGACCTCAGCCTCGCCGAGCACGGTGTCTTGGCCGCGTCACGCGGTGTCGCTACCATCCTCGACTCCGGAATGTCTATCACTAGCTCTGCCGCCGTGGCCAGGGCGGAGGGTCTCGGGCGACCTCCGTCAGAGGCGACAGCGGTAAACGTGGCCTGGTCTGAAACCCCGTGCAGCACAGTCGCCGGCAGGTTCACGGCGTAGTTCGCGGGCTCGGGCAGTACGGGAGGGAGACTTGTCGACGCCGTGATCGACGCGTCGGGCTTGCGGACGGTGACCCGGCAGAGCGGGCAGGTGGAGTGAGATGCCAGCCACGTGTCGACGCACTCGGCGTGGAACCCGTGGCCGCAGTGGGGCAAGAACCTCGCCTCCTCCCCATCCTCGAGCTCGGACAGGCACACAGCGCACTCCACCACGACGTCCTTGGCGGCGGAGCCCTTCGGCGCCGCCGCGCGGTACACTGTGACCGGCAGAGACCGCAGCAGCTCAGGGTCGACGCCCTTGTCCCTGCCCCCCGAAGCCGCCAACACGCCGCCACTCGGCCCCGTGCGGACGCTGTTGTTGATGCAGCACTGGAGGCAGATGATCAGGAGGGCGAAGATTACGAACAGCAGGAAGATGGACGACATCAGGAGTATGGTGCCGAGCGGCATGTTTGGCGTGGCAGGCGCGGAGACCGCCGGCGCGACCGCCAATCCCGACGACGAGTCCTTGGTGGTGGCTGCGGCCTGGTATGTGTCTTGATCGGTTGGGCGAAATCGGTTGTTAGTTGTGTGCGGTGGTACTGGGTGAATGTGTAGGCTCAAGATGCGCTGGAACCCCGTATGTATATGTAGCACTGATGGAGGGTGTTACTGTGAGTAGGGCAGTGACGCTTGCATGGATGCATGAAGGAGGGGAGAAATAAGATGGAAGGCGCGCGCGCTGGGTGCCTCGGTCTCACTTGATCGGCAAATTGCGACCTTGGAATGCTGGAAAGAAGTCCAGCGCTTGACGGGTCAACGGCGGCGGCGTCTTTATTGTACTCGTGCTGCCAAATGAGTGGATTATGCTGCAGACGTGATTACCACACGTGCCAATTTGCCAAATGAGATGCCCTGGCTGTTAAAACATACTCCCTCCATATAAAAAATATAAGATATTTTACCGTTTTATAGACAAAACATATCTAGACATGATTTAGTGGTATCTTACACTAAAACATGGCTATAGATACATTTTGTCTAAAAAAAAATCTAAAACATCTTACATTTCGATATGGATAGAGTAGTACTGTAACCGGATTGGTCATACTATGGTCAGACTATAAGACCCATCTTTATAGGACGTTCTTAATTCTTCCCTACTTTCAGCAAGAGGCTGAAATTCTTTTTCCTTAAATGAAAGCGGAGCAGTTTAAAAAAGATCTTACCCCACAGGAGAAACTGGTTGGAATTGAAATGGACTTGGAATTCCAAATTCAAGATGGAAAGGAAATGCTCTCCAATTCGAATTCCATTGTTTGCTTATGTATGGAATTTACCGTTGGAATCACGGGGTAGCATCCAATTCCAATTCTTGCTTGGGTGTACAAACCCATGGAATTGGATGTTTTTTTTTAGTTTCGTCAATTATTTTGCACACATAATAACATTAAAATGTTTAGAAAAAGGTCACAACAATAACACAAGTAAAAATAAATATGGAAAATGGAAGAATGACAAAAAAAATAGTACTAAAGTACCAACAACACAACATGGATAATAGTTTTGTCTCTATAAATAACACAAGTGGGGAAATGATAAACCATTGCAACTACATGTGTACATGTTACAATATAATCACAGTACACACATCAAGTTAAATTTGTTGAATTAATAAAAATTAGGAGGGCGGCAGGGGGTGTAGGAGGGCGCCATGGCCAACCGTCCTTGACCTCTAGCCGCGGCCATGGACAACCATTTCAGGAGGATGGCAGGAGGGAGAGAAGCACAAGGATGGTGACGTGGTGCAGAGGAGAACGACGCTCCAATCCCCACCATCCTTACCTCTGGCCACCGCCATGGCCAACCATTTGGGGAGGAGGGCGACCAAATGGAGGGGGAGAGGAGGTAGGAGGGAGAGTAGCACAAGGATGGTGGCGTGGTGCATAGGAGAACGACGCTCCAATCCCCTCCGTCCTTACCTATGGCCGCTGCCATGGCCAACCGTTTGAGGAGGAGGGCGAGCAGACAGAGAGGGAGATGAGGGCAGCACGAGGATGGTGGTGTGATGCAGAGGAGAACGACGCCTCGATCCCCATCGTCCTTGACCTCTGGCTGCCACCATGTGTCCCCTTGCCACCGCCATGTCCCCTCTTCGCCGGAGATCTAGGGTTTGGCCATCAGAGAAACAACGAGGGGGAGAGGAGGTTGAAGAAGGAAGGAAGGAGGAGGTGCAGGGAGAACGCTCCTACCCGCGGGAAGGAGGAGGGCCGATGGGAGGGAGGGGGACAAAGGGGATGGAGGTCGAGCGCTCTCCTGCTTCATCCGGGAGAGATGCCGCACGGGCTCTCTCGGGAGCGAACATGAATGTGTTGAGGCTGCGGGAGAAAAAAATTCACGCGATACCGAGGTGGGGAGCTCAAAAACTCGATAGAAAGTGGGTACGCTTGGTTGGGCCTCGTGTGGAATTCGTTTCCGTATCCACGGTCCAATTCTCAGGCCACTCCAAACAGCAGAAAGCGGGTAGTCAATTCCAAATTGGCAATTCTAGAACGTTTTTCCTACGTCCAAACAGGGGGTTAGAGTGTCTAGGGTTCGCTCGGCAAGGTCTCTTAACGCCTTCCTTTTTATACCCATTGGAGTTATTGCCACGGCATCGTTGACGCCTTCAAGGAAGTTCGCGTGAACTCGATATATGAGTAGGACTCCTCCATGTAATTGCTAGAAGCCACAACGCCTCCTCCTATAAATACATACACATGTGGCTCGATATATTGACCGAGTAGAAATGCTTTCATATATTTTACACGGTATCAGAAGCCTACCTCTTCCACATCATCTAATCTTCCGGCCAAGAAACGCACCGCCGCCATGGCTGCATCGTCAAGCTATGCTCGTCCCTTCGATAGCCTCCCAGAGAGCAACTGACCCGTGACAATAACCCCCTATTGAAGGCTCAAGTCCACCCATCGATGTGTGCTGCCCAGATGTTGGGTCTCCTCAATGGCACAGAAGCTATGCCAACAAAGACCCGTGGCCGTCGAGCGTTCTGACAAGCGGTCGGCCATATCGACGCCTAACCTTGCCTACAACTCATGGCTTCTCCGGGATCAGCAGGTGCTCAGCTTCCACGTCAAGTCACTATCCAAGGAGATCCTCATGCATGTCCTTCGCTACGAGATCTAAAGTGATGTGTGGGCAGCGGTGGAGGGCATGTTCGCGTCGTAGAGTCGTGCGAAGGTCACCAACCTGAGAATCGCGATCGAAAATACAAAGAAAAACAACATGAAAACCACGATGTTCTTATCCAAGATGACAAGCATCACCAGCAACCTGGCAGCCGCTGGTAATCCGCTCGATGAAGATGAGCTCGTGTACTTTGTTCTGGCCGGTATTGGCCAAGAGTATGATGGGCTGGTCGGTGACATTGGCCTGATGAAGACCTCCATCGACATGATCAAGCTCTACTCTTAAATTCTCGCCCAAGATCAGCGCCAAGAAATTCTTGGTGCATCGCCCGTTGGTGGGTTTGATACTGATACGTTGCAAACGTATCTACTTTTCCAACCACTTTTCTTGCAGTTTTCCCTCACATTTGCATGATTTGGATCAAACTAACACGGATGAACGATGTTTTCAGCAGAATTACCCTTGGTGTCTAGTTTTGTGCAGAAATTCAATTTCCTCAGAAAAATCCAGAAATTATTTTTCCTCGGAAGACCCCCGAAGGATCTTCCCGAAAATGATCCACGGCTCCGCCAACACCCGAAACCCTAGTTCTGGAGAAAGAATTTCCTGTTCGGGCACCCTTCCGGGACGGGGATTGGAGGGAGATCGTCGCCATCGTCATAGCCATCACCTCTCCATCAACCCTCCATGATGGCATCTTGATGTGTGAGTAATTCTCTACTGTAGGCAGAGGGGGCGTAGGGATTGGATGAGGTTAGACATGTAATAGATCACTAGATTGTTGGTGTTTGATGCCTAGTATCCACTATTGTTGATTATTGTCGTTGTTGCAACTTGGAGTGCTTAATGCTTTCCACTTAGGGCTCGAGTGTCATGATTTTAGATCTGAACATGTTATGTTTTTATGAGTATAATTGTTATTTTGGATCATATCTACTGGTTGTATACACTTATTATTGTCCGTAACCCGAGACCCTATGGTGACATGGTTGGGATATAGGAGGGGATGGACTCTAGTTTGAGGATTACATGTTTCCATCGTATGTTAATGATTTGCTCTGGTGCTTGGTAGAACAAGTAGCTTAATTACCATTAGTTCCTTTTTGGCCCCGCAACAACGGGATGGTAGGACAAAAGATGTCGTTCAAGTTCTTATTGCAAGCACATACGACAGTTCTCTGGAAACATGACTATGATAGTTTGTGACTTGGATACTCTCTTATATATTTGTGTCGCCCTTTGTTATCTCTATTACATGGTTAACCACATTCATGCAACACACGTACATCCATACCTATGCCTACGGTGTTTTTAGCACTTCTTCTCAAACCGTTTACATTCGTCGTTACTACTGCTACTATTGTTTTCCTTTTGTTGTTATTATTAAGCCAGTACTACCATTATATCACCATTACTACTAAGAAATTGTGTGAAGCAAGATACTTTTCAGGTGCAGGTGAATTGACAACTCAGTTTTTAAGGCTTATAAATATTCTTTGCCTCCCCTAATGTCGAATCAATAAATTGGACTATATTTACCCTCGAAGATTGTTGCGATCCCCTACACTTGTGGGTCATCAAGACTATTTTCTGGCGCCGTTGTCGGGGAACCATAGCTTTATTTGTAAGATCACTTGAGAATAATATTGTTTGCTGAAATTTATTATCCATCATGGGGAAAACTATTGATCCTAAGGTCCAAATATTTCCTTCCACCATAAGGAAAAGTAAAAATCTTAACACCGTTGTTGCTCTTGATTCACCTTCTGTTTTGAGTAAGCTTGTTACCCTATCGCATGCTTTGTGTGCTACTACCGAGTCTGATACTATGTCTGATGAACTTGATGATGCTTCTACTGTTCTTGATACCTCTGGTTCTCTAGGTTCCTTTTTAGACACACAAATTGCTAGAGCTAAAGAAATTGAACATGCTAAATTATTTGATAAACCGTTATCTACTCCTGAACAATCACCTAAACGACCTGATAATGATAGGAGTGATTATTTAGAGGAAACTTGTACACTTGATGATGACTTCTTTAAAGAATATATGAGTTATGAATCTGCTCATGATCCTGAGACTTTTAAGAAGTTGCTTGATAAACATTCCGTGAAAAATAAGTTTTCTCCTGATCCTGAATTTGCTAAATCTCATGTGGACATTAGAGATGAGAAGTTTGAATTCTCCATTGGTCCTTCACTTATTTTTATGGTTGAAACTGAACCCTTTGATAGTATAGAAAATAATGATGTCGTAGCCCACTTGACTAAATTGTTTGAGATTGGCATGTTGTTTTCTGACGAGAATTTGATAAGAGGCTATTATGTTATTAAGTTGTTCCCTTTCCCATTAAAAGGGATGAAAAATTGTGGTATGATAATTTTCCTTATGGTTGCATTAAGACTCCTCAATTCTAGACTCGTGTCTTTTGCGAGAAATATTTTCCTGCTCATATGCAACATGTTGCTTTACAAAAGATTGTTAACTTCAAGCAATTGGAGGATGAGAAACTTCCTAAATCTTGGGGGAGGTTTTGTGCTACTCTCAAGGGTAGGTCTGACCATAGTATACATAAGAATGAGCTCATTGATATACTTTATAATGGACTAACCACTAAATCTAGGACATACATGGATAGTTATGCTGGTTGTATTTTCAGGGAAACAATTGTAGATGAAGCTGAAGAATTATTGGGTAATATAGCAAAGAACCATGATGATTGGGATATTCCTGAACCTACACCATTGCCTACACCCAAGAAGAGAGGGGTATTAAATATGGATACATGCAAGAAGGTAACAAATCTATTAAAGAGAAGGGTATTAAATCTGAAGATGTGAAGAATCTACCTCCAATCGAAACTCTATGTGAGCCTACCACTCACCCTCCTATGGTAGAGGTACATTCTCTTTACAAGTTTATTGCTAGTGATATTCCTTATGATAAACCTCCTGGTCAATGTTTATACGAATTTGATGCTTTCATTGTTAAACAAACCCATTTTAATGCTCAAGTGCAAAATCAACTGAATGAGAATTCTCTTTGTATCAAAAATTTGCATCCCACTTTAGGAAGAACCGTTAATGGTGTTAAAGGTATTGTTAAACACTTTTAAATGATTCACCAATTACAACAACTTACTAAAGTGCAAAAAGATTTATTGCTAAAATATCTGCTCGAATGAAAGAACAAGCTTGTAGTGTTAAAACTAGAGGTGGTGCTTTCACTCAGGATCCTCTTTATCCTGAGGGACATCCAAAAAGTCTTGAACAAGACTCTCAAATGCTAGATGAAAATGTTGTTAGATCTCCTAAAAAAGAATAATAAACATAAAATAATTAGAGAAGCTAATGATAATAGTAATGATGGTAATAAAGAACCTGATAAAGATCCTAATAGTATATCTATTTTTGATGCTGAAACTGGGACTGTAATGAACATGATAATGATAAATATGATGCTTCCAATAAGGAAGAAAGTGAAGTAGAACCTGAAAACCCTCCTAAGAATAAATATTATGATAAAGAAGGTTTTACTGCTGGGAAGCATGGTAAAGAAAGAGAATCTTGGATACAAAAACCTATGCCTTTTCCTAGTAAGTATCTCAAAGGTAAAGAAGAAGAACATTATAATAAATTTTGTGAGTAGATGAAAACTCTCTTCTTGCAAATTCCATTGACTGATGCTATTAAGGTGCCTCCTTATTTCAAGTATATGAAAGATATTGTCACTAATAAGAGGAAAATTCCTAATGAGGAAATTTCCACTATGCTTGCTAATTATTCCTTTAATGGTAAAATTCCTAAAAAGTTTGGAAACCCAGATATTCCTACCATTCCTTTCTCTATCAAAAATAATTATGTGAGAACTGCTTTATGTGATATTGGTGCCGGAGTTAGTGTTATGCCTCTTTCTCTTTATAAGAGACTCTATTGAGATAACTTCATTCCTAGTGATATCTTTTTGCAAATGGTTGATAAACTCTTATTCCTATTTGCAGTTGTGAGGATGTCCTTGTCCAGGTTATTAATTGTTTAATTTTAACTGACTTGTGTTGGAAATGCCCGAGGATGAAAATATGTCTACTATTCTTGGAAGAACTTTTCTTAATACTGCAAGGGCTGTTACTGATTGTCATAAAGGGAATGTTACTTTCAATGTCAATGATAAATAACATATTTTTTATTTTCCAAAGAAGATTGATGAGAAATATGGTCTAAACTCAATTGAAAATATTGAGACCATTAAGATTAGAGAAATTCCAGTTCCACGGAAAGAATATGAAACAATTATTATTGGGACTATGTCTATCAAAATTGAGATAACATAATTCTTTTAGTGAAGTGCAAAGTTTATTTCGTATAAAATTGGTTTAGTGATAAGACTTGATCAACCTTGTTAACAAATTGATTTTGAATGAACGAAACTATGTTTTCACTTGTTCCCACTTGTTTTCCTCTGTTTCCTCCTTGTTTTATCTTGTTTCCACATTGTTTTCTACCTTTGCCATCTTATTTTCACATTTTTTTTATCGTTCCCAATCTTGTTTTCCTCTGTTTTCACCTTGTTTTCTAATGTTTCCTCTTGTCATTTGCATGATAGCATGCCTTAGAACTTTTGTAGAATTAGTTTTGGTTTGTTTTCCATCACCTTGTAAAAAAATATGTGTTATAATCAACTAGTAAAATTTTGGAATTGCCCAAAAATAAAGTTTTGCAAAAAAATTCAGAAAATTTATATTATTTTTTAATGCAAAAGAAGGGGCAGAGTGGCACCTAGGGCAATCCAGGGGACCCACCTATCACCCAGGGGGCAGCAGGCGCGGCCACCCCATAGGCCGCGCCTAGGAGGCACCTGGGGATGGGGAGACTAGGGCTCCTCTACTTTAGTGCTTTCTCCCCATTCTTTCTCTCTCCCAGGAAACACCATTGCTCTAGAAATTTTTTGAGTTCTTGCTATTATTTAGCCCACCATTTGTGCCAAAATTTGATAGATCTCTTGTCCGGTATGTGACTCCTCCGCCTATACTTGTAGAATTTTGATTGGTGTTGTATATCTTGAGTATTTTTCTGCACCAGGTGACTGGTTATTTGAGCTTGCATGCTTGTTTTTAGATGATTTAAACTGTTTTGATGCATAGATTAGTTCTCCTAAGGTTTGTATAGTGGTTTTCGATAATATTTATCCTCATAGTTAACTTTTATTAGGCTTGTTATTTTTTTTTCATAATAACAGTATGAAGAAGATTGGAGGGTGGTTTGGAAGAAAAATTGATCCTTCCTCCTTAAGAGAGACTAGGTATTCCAAAAGGAAATAAACCATGAGACCTTCTCTAAACGAAGATATCGCTGATCTTAGTTAACTGAACTTTGACGGAATGAAGGATGTGGGAGCTTCCGCGTGTCCTTGTGATCACCTCTTGAAAGATTTGGGTATCTATGATTCTTTTTATGAACTTGTTTCTAATGTAGGTTTGCTAGACTTCGTGAGAACGAGGTGGCCCAATACCAAAAGCTAACTTTTATATTTGTGCAAACCTTCAAATTCTTTGATGGTGTTAACCCACATGTGGAGTTCTGTCTTTATGATAGAAAGAGGACGATATCCCTTGATGATTTTTCCAGGGCTATTAACGTACTGAAGTTGGACAAACTGGGAGGATTACAAACTCCACCGACCTCTATAATTTATACTCGAAGCTATGCCACCAGGACACGAGAACCGTGAAGTGCAGTAAGAACTCGTGCCTGCAATTCTCTGCTATTAGGTATTTTGCTTATTATCTTTCTAGAGGAGTTCTTGCCAGGGAGAACACCAGCAACTCTAGAAGTTTTGATCTTGCCATCATGCTTGATGTTATTGATGGAGATTATTCTTTTAGTGTTGGTGTGAACATTACTAGATGTATTGTTAACAATGCTAATAGAGGACCTTATTTTGGAGACATTGTTGCCTCACGTATTTTCTTTGCTCAAACTTCTATGCCTCTAGATCCCGATGATGAACTGTTTCCCCCTGGTAGATTAGATTTTGTTGCTTTATTGTCGCATGGTTTCTTTAAACCCAAGAGCGCTTATGGTGACTTATTTGAGGCGGGTGACATTAAACCCCGCTATGTTAGTCTGCCTACGCCTTCTTTGTTTGATGTTTCCAGATACGGATGGTCCATCTCCGAGGATATTTTGGACGAGTACCTTAGACAGACGTTCGATGTGAACCCGCTACCCAGGAGGAGGCGCACGAGTAGGAGCCCATGAGGCCATCCTCATTCGCGACATGGAGGACCCATCCTCGTTTTATCACGAGGGACGGTCTTATCCTCGTTTTATCACGAGGGACGATCTTCATCTCAGCCACCTTCGACGGATGGACTCTCTGCAGCAGACGACGTGGGACATGCATCTCACGCCATACCAACAGTGCGAGTACATGTAGCAGCAGCAGCAGCAGGAGACGTCAGTATGGAACCCTTGGAACCAGCGCTACCCGTACGCCAAAAGGACAAGCTTGGGGGAGTATGTATACGCTCACACTTGCTTTAAGATTCCTATTTATTATTTATGTTGGTGTATTACTTGATACTTTGTATATTCTTTTAGACCTGCTAGTTGTTATTTTATTTTTTTTGCTTTTTAGTTGTTTCCCTCTTCGTGTTCTCGTTCTTTTCGGTTTTACTTTGTTTTCTCTTTATTTTGTATTCCTTTGTTTCCTATTGAAAACCCCAAAATATGTGTAACTTTTATTTTCTCGTTTTTATCGCTTCTTTGCTTTTTCAAAGAACACCAAAAACATTTATTTGTTCTCTTCGTTTGGTTTTCTTCTCTCCGCATTTTCTCTTTCTACATGTTTTATTGTTTCTCGGTTTTCCCTCGTTCTTTTCCTTTCGTGTATCTTTGTTTTTGCTTTCTCTCCTCTTTGTTTGTTGTTTCTTAAAAACTAGAAAACAACAAAAAACATTTCCTTGTTTTCTCTTTATTTCACCTTTGGAAAATAACAAAAATATGTTCCCTTCTTCTTATTATTGTATAGTTGTTTGTAAAGTTCAGCTCATGTCCATGGAGGCGCTTGCGCTTTATTATTATTATTATTATTATCATCCGGTTGTGCAAGTGGCAAAGCAATAATGATGATATATGATGAAGTGGACGAGATTAGAAAGCTGGTATGAACTCTTTTCTCTTCATTTTTGTACATATGTTTATTCACGTGATCTTATAGCTCGTCATGATAGATAGATATACGTATATTATAGCTTTAGTAGTTCATGCTTTATTATGACTAGTCTCAAATGGTTAGGAGTGCTCAATGTGTTATTAGAACTAGAAAGATACCCCGCGCGTTGCTGCGAGAATCGCTTTAGTAATTACAGTATATTGTGAATAAAATTTTATAAGAGATATAATACATTATGTTTTCTTAGTAAATAGGAAAAATTCAATTGATCATGTTATGTATATTTTTAAATGAATAATTGGATGGTTTATACTCCACGCGTTGATGCGGGAATTCCTTTAGAAATTACAGTATATTGTGAACAAAATTTTATAAGATATGTGATTATCATGTTTCCTATGTAAATATGCAAAATTCAATTGATCATGTTATATATTTTTTAAATTATTAATATGAATAATTGGATGGTTTAAGAAATAGATGATGTGTAGAGCGCATGTAGTGATTGATAAATATTAGTGGAGATGACATGCACAATTGATTGGTTAGAAAAATGGATGATGTGGATAACTTGCATGTTGAGATAGAAAAATCATAAATGCATGTTAGTGGGGTTTTGCTTTATAAGAAGTATAGATGTCACATATGTTCCTTTGTTCATAAGACAGTATAGTTTAATGGTATTCCCCTCTGAAGAACTTATTTGGATTGACTTGGCACATGTTCGCGCATGTAAGACTATAAAGAAATTCAATTTAGGCCTCGGTGATCTCTTATTTTTAGGGTTATAATATTACATCCATGCTTTATTCAATATTGTTTTGTCGCAATGCATGATTATGACCGTTGTTGCTCTCCTAGTTGGCCGCTCTCCGTCTATTGCTAGCCTTCACACTGTATCGAGTCTGAGATCTACTCATGCATCCAACTCCGAAAAACCAAATTTATCCAATGTGTCCACCATAGCTACCTATATGTGGTATTTCGTAGCCACTCCAAGTAAATTGCGCGTGTGCTACATTTAAACCTTCAAAATTATTAACCTGTTTTGTGTTCCTATTTTTGCTCATGAGGAAGTAGTTTAAAGTTTATCATGGTTTATGTCAAGCACAGTTCTTCTCCCTTATTTCACCCTATGAGTATGGAATATGTACTCATCTAAATTTACTGAGAGCCGGTGCCAAATAATATGAACTCAAATAATAAAAAGGCACCTCCCCATGGTTTGATGAATGCTGGTGGGCACCCGTGGATATGGCTAGCCCTTGTTTGTGAAAGTAAAGGTGGGGGCAAGTGCCAACCAAAAGGAAAAAATACTAATAGAAACCTCTCTCAAAAGTATAAAAACTTTGCTTGGCATGGGTTATGATAAGTTTTTCATTACCATTCATTGACATAGATATACACCTCTTTCAAAATTGTTTTCAATGCCTCCATTTTATAAAATAAAAAGCTCTAACACATGAGTAATCCCTTCTTCCCTCTGCGAAGGGCCTTTCTTTTACTTTTATGCTAAGTCTCCACTTTCTTACTTTATGCACTGTCTAGGAGAGCATGATTGTCATTTTGAGTATAATGTGCATTATCCCAAAATATTATTGTCTATTCCATGTTTACAATATTGTTTCTCCTGAAATTATTATAACTAGTCACCACTTGAGCTTCGGAGGTGTCCTGGCATATATGTTTTTCTACACAATTAAGGGCAAGCGGGATACCATCTTTCCATGCTTTTTATGATCATTGCAACTTATTTGATGTTATAATTTCATATTGTTCACTTCTGGTTAGTTGTTCACTTTTCATGAGTTAGAATGAGTTCGTAAGCTTTATTACCCTTGTGCAATTATCATGTACTTGTTAAATACTGATTATGGTATAGTCTTATGCACACCATATGAATTGAAAAGTGTTTGTCAAAGTTTTCTTTATCGCATCTAGTTTGTCAACTGAATTTCTTCAGGACAAGCAATAAGCTAAGCTTGGGGGAGTTGATATGTTGCAAACGTATCTACTTTTTCCAACAACTTTTTTGATGTTTTCCCTCACATTTGCATGATTTGGATCAAACTAACATGGACTAACGTTGTTTTCAGTAGAATTACCATTGGTGTCTAGTTTTGTGCAGAAATTCAATTTCCTCTGAAAATTCCAGAAATTATTTTTCGCCGGAAGACTCCCGAAGGATTTTCCCGAAAATGATCCACGCCTCCGCCGACACCCGAAACTCTAGTTCGGGAGACAAAAGTTCTTGTTCTGACACCCTCCCGGGACGGGGATTGGAGGGACATCGTCGTTGTCGTCATCGCCATCACCTCTCTATCAACCTTCCATGATTCCCCCTTCGATGTGTGAGTAATTCCATGTTGTAGGCAGAGGGGGTGGTAGGGATTGGATGAGATTAGTCATTTAGTATATCACTAGATTGTTGGTGCTTGATGCCTAGTATCCACTATTGTTGTTTATTGTCGTTGTTGCCATTTGAAGTTCTTAATGCTTGTCACTTAGGACCCGAGTGCCATGATTTCAGATATGAACCTGTTATGTTTTCATGAGTATAATTGTTGTTTTGGATCATATCTACCGGTTGTATACACTTATTATTTTCTGGAACCCGAGACCCCAAGGTGACATGGTTGGGATATCGGAGGGAATGGACTCTAGTATGAAGATTACATGTTTCCACCGTATGTTAATGCTTTGCTTAGGTGCTTGGTAGAACAAGTACCTTAATTATCATTAGTTCCTTTTTGGCCCTGCAGCAATGGGATGATAGGACAAAAGATGGCCTGCAAGTTCTTATTGCAAAGACATACGACAATTCTCGGGAAACATGCCTATGATAATTTGTGACTTGGATACTCTCTTATGTATTTGTGTTGCCCTTTGTTACCTCTATTGCATGGTTAATCTCATTCATGCAACATCCTACATACATCCCTATACCTATGGTGTTTTTAGCACTGCTTCTCAAACTGTTTAGATTCGATGTTACTATTGCTACTACTTTTTTTCCTGCTGCTATTACTATTAAACCACTGTTACCATTATATCACCGTTATTACTAATAAATTGTATGAAGAAAGATAGTTTTCATGCACGGCTGAATTGACAACTCGGTTGTTAAGACTTATAAATATTGTTTGGATCCCCTTGTGCCGAATCAATAAATTGGGCGATATTTACCCTCGAAGACTGTTGCGATCCCCTACACTTGTGAGTCATCAGATACCTGTGCCAACACTGCATATCACTCTTGTGGTGACATCGCCGTAAAACCCCATGGGTCGATGTCACCTGTCAGATTTGCGACAAAGAAGGACATTCTGCCAAATATTGTTTGTGTCGTTTTAGATATGATGATGGTGGTGGTGGTGATTATGGTGATGATACCTATGAAGAAAAGGAGATGTATTCTTATGGTATTGACACCAATTTGTACACCAATTTACAAAAGAATAAAGAATAAAAGTCATTAAGGTAGACAAGCGTGGACCTGCACACAAAACTTAAACTCTTTCCTCATCCCAACTTTCCGAAAAGATTGTTAGTCTTTCCGTCTTGTTGTGAACTAGAGAGTTAAATGTATCAAACGTATCAAGGATGATTAAAATTAAACGAACCAGCGAGAAACTGACTATGAAAAGCAAGTAAACAAGGTTGTATTCAATGGCTTGGTACAGGAATTGGGCAGTTACGACATGCGGGCATGGCCAGTTTCGCGTTTTGTCAATTTCTTAGAGGGCTAATTTTGCGGTTGCTTAATTTCTTAGCTTAGGCCTGACATCAAGGTTAAAGATGTGAGAAAAAGTAAAACACACTTGCTTGGGATCAGTGTAGCCGAGACAGGGAAGAGCGAAAGTTGGATAGATGGTGTTTTCCTTTTACATGTGTATCCAAATTCAAAAGCATTTAAATATAAAAATACTATTTTTCATACATGTACACATGTTTATATTATTCAAACTAAAAAAAAAATCAAATTCCATGGTTTATATGTCCAAACAGGAATTGGAATTGGGTGCTACCCTCTAATTCCTACAGGAAATTTCATGCACATCCAAACAACGGAACTGGAATTGAAACTCAATTCCTTTCCATCTTGGATTTGGAATTTCCAGTTCAATTCAATTCCAAGCAGTTTTCTTACATCCAAACAGAGGGTAATAGAGTTATGGATGCATAGAGCCAAAAAAAAGCTAAAAAAGAAAATTCGTGCTGCAGAGTTCCAGTCCTTGGAGCAGCAGCACAACCGCCACCAAGACAACATATGATGTCCAATTTCTCCAAAAGCAACGCCTACAAAAAGGAAACAGTGCATAAGGACCATCGTTGCCCAATCAAATATCTTGAGCTTTCACCCTGGAGATAGTCCCCGTTCTCAAAACAATGACTTCAGCAAGACCATTCCCAGGCATAACCAAAAAAGGCCAGATATTTGATTTTTCACCCTGAAAGGTAAGACTTTGAACTTCACCTATGTTGCTGCCCCCACTTCCATACAGATGCCACAATTCCTGAAACTCCAAGCTAGATCCTCATCGACGCAAAGACTCCAATCACTATTGCTAGTCCTCCAACCTCAGCTTTCATGACATTCTCTATCTCTGACTTCACCATGAATTTGCCCATGGTGGCAACAGAAACAGAGCTTCACGCCGCTACTTGCGTTCCGACCGAATCCCACCTGATCGAGTAATCTCCAAACATTAAACCCCGTGGGAGATCGCCGGCAGAGCCTTTCGGAACCCGACACTATGGCCAGATCAAAGAGAACAGGTGGGAGACAGTTCTTCGTCTTGGCGCAAGAGGAACCCTAAGACCTCCGCTTTTATTCGAGCACGCCAGCAGGCCCCCACCACTGGACAACTTCCGGCAAAAAGATCGAGCACATCATACACACGTGACAGCGACAAAAGGAAGGCTGCAGCGCACCCTAGAATGCGCAGTAGGGTTATCGTCGTAGGTACCACGCCGTCGCTTCCGGCCATCGCCGCCCGCTCTCCCCTCTCAACCCCATCCATGCCTCCCTGCAGCACGGGACAAACGCCGCGCATGGCGGTGCGCCGCCATCCCACTGCCATACCTCCCCTGCGCTGCCAAGGAGCCGAACACCCCGCACGAAGGGAATCCGGCAGGCTACGCCAGCCCCGCCAGCCCTTTTTACAGCCATGGCGTGGCCGCCACCGCTGGCCCGCGGCGGCAGCGGTGGAGGAAAGATCAGGCGTCGGTCTTCTAGATTGGATCCGGTTCAAGATTGGATCGGGCTCCTCTGAAGTCGTCCTCGTGTTGGCGGCCCGGGAGTCAATCTTCCGGAAATTGATGGAGAGAGGACGCCGAGAGATTTCCGCATGTGTGTTTAGCTTGCCCGGAGGTGGCCAAAGATGGAAGATCGGTTGGCGACAATAACGATGACGTCGGCGACGGCGGCGGAGAGCTACGTCGGGTTACATACGGCGTAGGCCACAAAAAACACCGAAACAGTGTAGCGTTCTACGGTGATGGCTCATCGGGAGGATGCCGCTCTCTCGAGCCAGATGATGCCACCAACAATCTTGCCTATGGTGTTCCTATGGGCTATGGTGTTAGGCGGTAGAGATAAGTGGGATCCCACCAATGCCCGTCTTATAATTAAGTTGGAAATCTCTAGTGCATAATTTGGACAAAAAATTACACTATTTTTTTTTTCAAATGAACAGTGCGGCATTGGCAGGATCCCACTTCGACACCTTGCTAAGTTGCCACGCCTTCTCTAATATCTTTGTCTTTTATAACTTCCTCATGTCTGTGCTGTAAAAAAAGAATGACTTTTGAGACAATTTTATGGAATGAAATTTCATGTGGTGAACCTCTCTCCTCCGATGACCATTTTTAAAAAAAAAACAGGGGTTCAGGTTCCAGCTCCAAACAAGGGTTCAGGTTCAGGTTCAGGTTCAGATGACCATTCAAACAAACAAAAATGCCTCAAAATGTTATCCTTAATCTTTACAAAAAGAATGTCCAGCATGCATGTATTTATGTACAGCGCTTAGAAAATACTCTAGGAGTTGATCTCGTGGCGGCCGGCACGTTGGCTGGCAATTCCAGCTCTCTACACCGGAGCTCTGGGCGTTACACAGGCATTGCCAATACCCCGCTGAGTGTCTGGTGTTCCGCTACCGCTGCCCCTGCCCCAGGAACAAGACGGGGTCGACTCCGACGGCGCTTGTCTCCCGCAGCTCCACAGCCTCTTGAGTGACCTCAGCCTCGCCGAGCCCGGCGTCTTGGCCGCGTCGCGCGGCGTCCTGGACTCCGGAATGTCGATGACTAGCACTGCCGCCGTGGCCAGGGCGGAGGGTCTCGGGCGGCCTCCGTCGGAGGTCATAGGCACCGCGGCGAGCGTGGCCCGATCTGAAACACCGAGCAGCACAGTCGCCGGCAGGTTCGCGGCGTAGTTCGCGGGCTCAGGCGGTACGGGAGGGAGACTCGTGGACGCCGTGAGCGGCGCGTCGGGCTTGCCGACGGTGACCCGGCAGAGCGGGCAGGTGGAGTGGAATGCCAGCCACATATCGACGCACTCGGCGTGGAATCCGTGGCCGCAGCGGGGCAAGAACCTCGCCTCCTCCCCGTCCTCGAGCTCGGACAGGCACACCGCGCATTCCACTTCCACCCCGACGTCCTTGGCGCGGTACACTGTGATGGGCAGAGATCGCAGCAGCTCAGGGTCGACGCCCTTGTCCCTGGCCCCCGAAGAAGCCGCCACGCGGCCGCTGGGCCCCGCCCGGACGGTGGTGTTGAAGTAGTACTGGAGGAAGATGAGCAGGACGGCGAAGATTACGAACATGAGGAAGATGGTGGTCATGGTGAGTATGGCGCCGAGCGCCATGGCCGGCGCGGCGGGCGGGGAGACGGACGGCGCGACCTCCAATCCTGTGGACGAGTCCATGGCAGCGGCGGCCTGGTACCTTGCTGCTTCGGCCGGGGAGTGGGTCGTTAGTTGTGTGTGGTAGTGGGCGTGTGTAGGATGAAGATACGCTCGATGGAGAGTCTAGAGCCCATATATATATGCGCAGACCGATAATTCGGAGGGGGTTTTGGAGTGAGGTGGACATGGGAAAAGCAAGACCACTCATATGAAGCATGCGCAGCGCAGGGGGAAAGAAGCTGGAAGGAAGGCGCGCGAGGCTTGAGGGGCAAGTTGCGACCAGGTGCTGTTTGCGGGCGAGAGGTCCTTGACGGGTCAGCGGCGGCGGCGTTACTCGTGCTGCCAAATCAATGGAAGATGCTGCACACACAGTTATCACACGTGACATCCTTTATGAGCCAAAGGGGCCTTATCGGTACAGTATCTCAGTCGAAATATTTTCCTAGAGTAAATTCCACATTTTGCGGCTCCTATTTTTCATCGAAAACAGTATTAGGCTATTTAGGAAAAATAATATAATCTTGAGTTACCGGATGCTACAAAATTCCATCCCTATTTTACACCATTTAACATGCATCTAACCTTATTATGGCAGTTTTTTTATTTTTGAAATTTAACCCTGCTCCCTATATCAAGCAAACAAGCCGTCTCATTGAAAACCTTCTAGCCCCCGTAATTTTTTTGGAAAAGGAGGCAAAGCCCCAGCCTCTACATCGGATTGATGCACACGGCTTTTATTATGATAAAAAGTTATCCAAAGTATTACAACTTTCAGTTCTCCAATCCATAACGAAAGAGCAGTAAAAGCTCCCCTACGAGGCGCAAAGCCTACTATCATGCTGCCACCCGTTGGAGAACAGGATGGCTCGAACTATAACCAATAACAGGTTTCATCCAGCCTCCATAAAATGGCGCTGGTCCTATGGCAGGAGGAGAGACCACAAAGTAATCCAATAAATAGCCTTGTGAAAAACCTACAAAAAATGAATATTGTTGCTCCTGTTAAAAATCGCATCATTGCGACAATTCCACACCGCCCATACAAAGGCACACACCCCAATACGAATGCGATGTTTATCATTTTTCGGGATTCCATTAAGCCAATCACCAAACATATGATCTAAACTTAAAGGAGGGGAGACATTAAAAGTAAAATGAAGCAATCTCCAAATTTTAATAATGAAGGAACAGTTGATGAATAAATGTTCGATAGTTTCCTCATGATTGCAGAAAGCACACTTTTTACAACCATGCCAATTCCTTTTGATTAGATTATCTTTCGTAAGAATAACTCGTCTGTTAAGTAGCCACAAGAATATCTTAATCTTAAGGGGGATTTTCTTCTTCCAAAGGTATTTATGTTCAAAAGGAGGGTGGTCATTCGTGTAATCAACATACATAGACTTAACAGAAAATGCACCACTCGTATTGTGACGCCAAGAGAAATAATCTTCCTCTTTAGAAAGACAAATAGTCATCATTTGTTGAACCAGCTGCAATCAGGCAGTCCAACTATTCCCTTGCAAGTTTCGTCTAAACTGAATATTAATTGGTGGCGCATTAGATAACACATAGCCCCCGTAGATAACCTAGTAATTAAAATAGTGCGTTAGAAACTTACTACGCTCAAACAAAGTTTAGCCGTGGTTACAATCCATTATGATACATGCATCAAGAAAGGTAGGGACGATAATTGACCCAAAGACATCTTCGGACTAGAATACTTAGCACACAAGTGAGCCAGCTCATTTGCTATGCTAGGGACATAACCTAGACTAAGGGTGTCTAAATTCCCAGCACTCGGATTTGTCATGGACGCCATTTCCCCAAATATTTAAAATAATGATGATAAGGTAGACAATGGAATGCACTCTATTGCATCATTAACTCTGTTATCACATAGACCTATTTTTTTTCGAATCGTATCCATATAGACCATGTCTAAGAAAACGATGTCTTAAGATGTAGGAGTGGTAGAATTCAACATCTCTACCGTTGCGGCCTAATTATTACAAAATCACACGAGTTGAAATGGAACTTTTGGTCTTGTCGTAAGAAAACATTTAACATAGACGAAGAGGATGTACTTGCCATTATTTTTATTTTTATTTTTGCCAAAGGAGGATGTACCATTATGCAACTGATGTTGCCATAAAAATAAATTATGCAACCGAATAATAGGCAGCTGAAAAATTCCAACCATAAACCGCCACCATCGGTCAAGACGGCAACGGGAAGGAATTCGCGCGAGACGGCCAAGCTGAGATCAAAGAACAGACGCTGCGTGGGTGCATCCACCCTGGTCATGCCTTGACTCGCCACGAACCCGCCTGCTGCTCTGTTGACATAGAAAGATCGATGTAATACACGTTGTGTGTTAAAATGCACTACTACTACTACATCACAAGACAGGTTTTGCTTTTGCCTCGGATTTGGTTTTGGCGGAGCTATTTCAACGTCACATCTTTGTCCCCTTTTACTTTCGAAAATATACTCACGCACAGCTCGCTCGTTGCACGTTTGCGGATTAGAAATTGATTGGAAGGATAAGCGGTTATCAAAATCCAGTACCATGTCCCTCCTCGATCTTGGACAAGTTCACCACAGTTTATGGGGGAACCTTTTTACCTGTTTAGCCTAATAACATCTGGATTATATTAACAAAAACAACCGTTACAAACTACACAACTGTCAGAAAAAAAAAAAACTAGTACACATCTAGACTTAGCATAGTTTGTCTCTACAGTTACAAAAATCGCCCCAACTAAAATTAGAAATACATCTAAACCCACCAGCAAAATCTTCTCCCTACTACATCACGAGACAGGTTTTGCTTTTGCCTCGGATTTGGTTTCGGCAGAGCTAACTTCAACGTCACATCTTTGTCCCCTTTTACTTTCAAAATACTCATCAACTTGCATGAATTCAGCTCAGCTCGCTCCTTGCACGTTTGCGGATTAGGACCTGTTTGGAAGGATAATCGGTTTATCGAAATCCAATACCATGTCCCTCCTCGATCTTGTACAAGTTCATGGTATCGTTACCCGCAGTTTATTGGGAAATCTTTTTACCCTTAACAAAAGCAACCATTACAAACTACCCATCTAGAGCTGTAAAAAAAAACACATCTGGACTTAGCACAGTTTGTCTACACAACTACAAAAACAGCCCTGATAAAACTTAAAAATACATCTAAACACACCAACAAAATCTTCTCCCTCTGAATACACCGCCGCTTGTTTGTCACCGTCGCATCTCAAGCAGAGAATGGAGACTAACAAAACGGCAACTCAGTCATTCACATAGGGATGTAGAGGGATCTTCCTCGTAGGAATCCCCGCAGTAGCCACCTGCCACGTACAACAGAATCTAGGGGAGAAGCTGAACGGACGGGGGGCATGCCTCGATTTGCGTTGAAGGTCGGGCTAGACTCACCGGCGGGAGCCGTTCGCATACTCCCGCGGTTGGGAACAACCCGCACACAATGTGCACAGGACGAAAACGTTATCGACAAGATTAACAAGCTGACGACTTAACCAACACCACACAAAGCCGGAGCATAAACCCAGTGACTCAGTCACATTGGTTCCTCGGCACTGTCAACCACGCCGTCAAGATGGGTTTGAAGCCGAGGGGTACCATCACTGTTCAAAATATCATCCGATTTATCGCTTATCGGGTGGTGACCGATAAGATAAATGAATATCGGTGGAGTTTATCAGTCGAGCCATTTTATCGGTCTTACAAGCGATTTATCGGTCGATACGCTGATAAATTGACCGATATATCGATTTTCCATCGCTGAAACATGTGATTAATGACATCCATCATAGAATTTTTAGTATTATTGAATACAATATATCTATATATATCATAATTTGGAGATTTTAGTGACGATATGATATATTTTTATAGCATATTTTATATGTTTTAGTGCTACAACTTGAGATTTATAAGAAAAATGGACGATAAATAGTCGACCGATAAAATCGATTTATCGGCCGATAAGCCGATATATCTCTTATCATGGGCCGACCGATAAGTTAACGATAAGCGATATCCTGAACATTGGGTACCATTATTCGACGTAGTGCTGCCACCGCCATCTGAACAACGTCACGGCGACACCACAAAACCCTGATTTTAGGGACCTGGTTACATCACCAAGAAAGAAGAGAGTCAAGAGTTCCTTGTGTTTGATATTAAGTCCCGAGTCATTCTTGTGGGGGGAAATCCACTTGCTATGGAATTTTGTAGTTATAGTCCAAATGAATTGGTATACATAGTCTATTGTCATCAACGATGTGCTTTCCCTTGCATTGTCGTTTGCACTTGGTCGTAGCGGCAGGAGGCACATGCAGTGTGTTGGACATTGTGGCAGTGGGAGATGCGGGCGCCGCAGGAGGGCTCAATTTTTCCATGGTACAATAGAATCGATGGGTGGCGGAATGGATAGGTCCATGCATGGAAATACTTGGGCGGTGGGGGAGGATTACTGGGTTGCGTGTACATGAATTTAAATTTTTTGGCATGCATGCTACACAACCGCCAAGATCTATCTATGAAGATACAAACGAATAATAATTTCATGATCTAGCTCGAGATTGTTTATCAATACCGTAGTTGCGGAAGAGATGTCGATGACAATATCGATAAAGCTTGTGGTAAATCCGCATGCACAAGTTTGTGGGTGAGGATGTTGCCGACTCCCCGTATCCAACACCTTGATCCAACAGAGTGAGGGTCTCACGTGTTACCTCTCTGAGAGCTCGCACGCATACGTCAGATATAATTCTGCAGAGCTTCGTCATTCAGGACTTGGCACTACATGTGTATAAGAAGGTGGAGTTCTAAAATCATCAGAGAGAGAGAGAGAGAGAGAGAGAGAGAGAGTAATTAGAAGTTAGATCTAATTGGGATAGGACACCTCAAAACCTCAATTAAAAAAGCTCTAATTCATTTAGAGGGGGCTGTAATTAGAGGCTCTAATTCAATAGAGAGAGAAGGTATAAGGCCAATTGATGTGTCAAATCCCATGGGGTCGTAGTCCTTTAAATAGGTGGAGTAGGAGAGGGACTTGCTTTGGAGGGGGAGGTTTCCCTCCCCCAATCCGCAGCCCAAAGAAGGTGGCCGCACCACCTCCCGATCCAACTCGGATTGGACTCCTAACTGGACTAGGAGTCCTTTCCTTTAGGTGGAGGGGGAGCCCTTTTCCTCTTCTCCTTTTCCCTTCCTTTCTCCTTGGTCTTTTCATTTTCTCTTAGAAACTACACAAGGAAAATGCAAGTAGATCAATGCGCCTTGCGAGTGGCCCTTGGGCCCACTTGGCAGCCACCCATTAATGGGTGCGGCCATGGGAGCATATCTACTCCCTCCGGCACTCCCCCTTCTCGGTTTTTGCCCGAAACTCTTCAAGAACCACATGAAACTTATAGATAAAATCATCCACACTATCTAAAAATGTAAGAAACATATTTCAAACATCTCGGACATCTCATGTCCCCCTGCATATGCTTCTGAAAGCGTACAACTTATTTTTCTCTCTAAAAAAACTCCGGAATAAATTCTGATGCCCTCTTTATAAATTCTCTATGATATATATAATATATCTATCATGCAGAAACACCATTCCGATGATACTCCTTGTTGATCCGGATCTACTAATATACAAATAAACTAGACCTAACTTAAGAGGTTTGATAGTGTGTGGACATGATATTGGAAACTCTTTCCATCTCAATAAGCAATAGCGAAGCCATGGATGCACATATTGACTCCCACTCACTATGTGAAATACACTCCGTTGAACCTATTGGTTATCACACAATATTCCCATTACTCGCGATACCGAAGTTACCTGAGATTATGGATTCCGATATTGCTGTGGAACAATTTTTGGTTCACTATACATTTGTTTGTCTCGTTAACGGGTAAGTTTTCTTTTACTTGTTACTGTATTATGATATCCCACATGATTTATTATAATCATGCATTGTCTTCATAACATTTGGATATCATGCATACCGAGTGGGCCCATGTTGTATCTCTCTTTTTACAGAGGAGTAATTCCCATCTCAGAACATTGAGATAATATACTCCTTTAGAATTACCCAGTGGGTACTGTTTTGTTCACACAGTTGACGGTGTGACACTTGATGGTACCAAATTAAAACCATCAGAATATATAGCACCGATAACCTCATGGTCTAAGGATATGTTGTAATATAACCTCACTGTGATATGTCACTAAGGACGAAAGACATCGCAACGGAATCTCTTAGCATATCAACTACTATGGTATGCCCAGTCATATTGTTCCCTTCAAACAATTTGTTATCCATTGATGTCGACATAAACTATATCCATGACCGGGAAAACACGTTCATCAAGTATACAACAAATTAGTCTGAAAAAGCCAAGAACATGGTTTGAAATACTTGTTCATGTCACTACACGTGAGCGTGAGTTTTCCTCTGAATCTAATATTCATGGGGCACTTCAGTTATAACCTTTTGGGCATATATCCAACAGTCTGCCAGTTGCACAATTGGCAATAAACCATGTGTAAAAGTCCTTCAAACATCTAGAATATGTAAGTGAACTCTCATCAAAACACTGTGTTAGAGACATTTGTCATCAACCCTTTTGATCTTGTATGAACCATATGTATTACGAAGATACTCTTTCTATCATAATACCGGTTGATCATTCGACCAATTGAAGTCTAGGCTATTCTAGATGAAACCTTGGTATTTTAAATAAGAATACAGTTTCTCCGTTTACCATAGATCCTTCATATTTCGTGAAAGACCACACCTAGTTCGTATAATGAATCGATAGATAATACTAGAAGTATTTAAACTTCTACCTTTTACTGCAATTGTTGTATTGTTTGTATTTTTGTGCTCAAAATTAATTACGTATTTTAATCCATATTACTCATAAATTCATAGGATCATGTTTAACCCTTCGTTTATACTTATCACATAAGTACCACTTTGTTTTATGTACTTATCTCATAATTTATTTCTTATAATCTAACTCTTGCATTACAATCCATTCTCCTTTTGAAGAAATTTCTTTGAAGTACCTTTATGGAGAATATTCTTAATAATTGGAGTTAATTAAACTTTTGTCAAATACAATTTTTCAACAATTATTATTTTACATGTGTTGACAGAATGTATTGTTTGAGGAATTTTCACTATGATCATAATGATAATCATTTGATCATGTTCACCATTGTTTTTCAACTTTGCGTCTCGCACTTGAAATCCCAACTCTTTCTGAGAATCTGGTTCCCTCAAGTTTTGAATATTTTATTCAAAACTTATGCATTAATCGGGATACTTTTATATTGATTCACACTTAGGATTTATAATCAATTGTGAACTAATATTTTTACTATCACATGTATCGCAGAAAACACATGTTCAATGATACACAAATTATGTAAAACAAATTCTTCAAGGGTTTCTAATCACTAGACACCATTGAATAGCTCACACTGACTTTTAAGAAAACAAGATTTTTGTAATTTTCTATGAAGTTCAAACAACTCTTGTCACACTTCATAAATTACATTGCCACTCCAAAAAATTACACCGGCCATCTTTTCGTATAAACGAATTAGCCATTTATAATTAGCATTGTATTTAACAAAACCTTCAAGTTGTACATAGTACACATCCTCGATAAATTTTGCTTAAGAGGAATTTGTCTTGTTAATTTCTCATACAGGATTATTATCAAGATCAATAAAGTTTTTCTACAGATCACGTGATCATCAGTAGTCAACTCTTTAATTTATCATAAAACCATTTATGACAAAACAAGCTTTATGCTCAACTTAGTCTGACAGGAATACCTTCAAGTTTTTTTTAATTTGAAATTGATGGTATAAAATACTTTTGACTCTAAGTCATGTGGATACTCCAGCTCTTCATTATCTTTAATTATTCCATGCACACTCTTTATTCAAGTTGCGTTGAAAAACTTTTATGCGCATCCTTAGTTAAGTTTTTTTCTTGATAAGCAGCCATGTCTTAACCGCAATGGTTCTCGGCATTAGTCTAAAAGAATTTTCAAATGGAATTTCTTCCGTCTGCACAACCATGATCATGGGCATATCCAGTAGGTGGGCTTGGGGGTCTTGGCCCACCCAGAATTTTGAGAATTTTTTTGACCCCCCTTCCCACATACATAGCTATTAGTTGGGTCTTTCTGTCTAGTTGGGATACTCATCTATGGGCTTCTTTTTTGCTGTCGCTAGGAAAGAAGAAAATGACAAGTGCTTGTTGCCTCGTTCCTTCTCTCGAGAGCTGACTCGAATTGTCCTGTAGTCCACCCTGTCGCCATGATGACCTAGAAGTTTTGCCTGTCGATCCCCTCGGCAACTCGCCCCTCGTCTCCCTCGTCCGATCGGCCACCTCGCCGGCTCCCTGTTCCTGCCTTGCACCTTGCCTGGACGCCCCCTAAGCCAGGGGCCCAACCGCCTCTCTGGTGACTGCCACACTCGCGAGCTCACGGACACCACACCACCGTTGGATACTTGAGGCCCCGCTAAATTGTGGAAGGTTTGTGCCTTTCTGATGTACTCCATGGACTGATGGACTCATTGTTGCGAATTTGTGATGGATTTTTTTGCTATGTATTGCTTTATATGGGAAACCGAATAGGGAAATATGCCCCAAATTGTTATGTGTTTTCACTATTTTGTATGGAATTGATAATTTATGTTTGTAAATGATAACAATTAATTGGTTACATTTTCCTTTTGTAATTGTAGAACTGATTATATATCAAGAGAGATAGTGAAATTGCATCTCTTTTCCAGAAACATGAAGCAAAAAAGATTGCACCTCCGTTGGTGTTAGAGGATGGACACATTGAAGATAGTGGGCTTTTGTTGGCGGGTGTTGATCCGATCCAAGCCTATTCACACATTGAAGAGAGTGATACCGAAATGGATGATGCAACAACAAATCCACCATCACCCCAAGGTCCCCAACAGTCATATCATTCTCATTTCCTTCCACGTGATCCAGGGGAAATGAATCCTACTTCGGCATATGATGTGAATTATCAAGATGATGTTAGAAGAGGATATATCTTGAAAGGTCCATGTCAATCAGTTGAGCATTCCTTCCCAACTAGAAAAATAAATGGTAAAAATAGACACTTCAGCTTTGTTTGGTTTAGAAAATACAATTGGCTAGAATATAGTATCAGAAAGGATGCAGCTTTTGTCTTTGTATGCTATTTGTTCAAAGGAAGATCCAATGGGGTCCTGGAGGTGACACCATTGTTAAAAGTGCTTATATAGATTGGAAAAGACCCAAATAATTTATGAAACATGTGGGCGATGTTAATAGCATTCACAACCAAGCTCAAGAGAAGTACAATTTATTTGTTACACCCAACATCAAAATTGATAATGTTATTGTGAAGGCATCTAAGAAAGATCTACTTGAATACAAGTTGAGGCTAACTTATTCTCTTAGATGCTTGAGGTTTCTTTTCAAGGATTTGCATTCCATGGACATGATGTTAGTGAAGAGTCAAGTAACCGCGGAAACTTTATGAACTTCTGAAATGGCTTGCTGAAAATAATGAAGAAGTTAATAAGCTTGTTTTGAAGAATGCTCCTAGAAATTGCATCTTGAAGAGTCCCCAGATTCAACATGACATTATTGAATATTGTGAGGCAGAAACTACCAGACTAATTATTGAAGATGTTAGTGGTGACCACTTTGTAATTCTAGCTGATGAGTTTAGTGATATATCTCACAAAGAACAACTTTCTCTTTGTTTGCGTTATGTTGATAAATTTGGAAGAGTGTGTGAGAGGTTTCTTGGAGTAGTTCATGTTTACCATACTAATTCATTGTCACTCAAGGTTGCAATTCTAACCTTGCTAAAACATAATCGTTTGAATCTCACACAAATTTGTGGACAAGGATATGATAGGGCTAGCAACATGAAAGGGGAGATTAAAGGGTTGAATACATTGATCATGAACTAGTCACCATGTTCTTATTATGATAGGGCTAGCAACATTGCTTTGCACATCAACTTCAATTGGTTCTTATTGTCGTTGCAAAGGAAAATGAATCATGTGTGTTGTTTTTTGATAATGTTTCTTACTTGTTCAATATTATTACGGTTTCTTGCAAATGTCATGATATGCTTCGAGATGTTAGAGCTCAAAATGTTTTCAAATCACTTGAAATTGGTGAAATTGAAAATGGAAGCTGACTGAATCAAGAAATGGGTTTATCAGCTGATACTCGGTGGGGTTCTTATTTCAAAACATTTTCCACATTCTTGATATGTACCCCTCAATCCTCTAAGATCATAAGGATTGGAAAAGATCCTTCACAAAAGAGTGAGTGGACAAGAATAAGTGGAATTGCCGAGGCCTTTGAATCATTTGACTTTGTCTTTAATCTTCACTTGATGCTTGTTATTCTTGACTACACAAATGAATTGTCTATATCCTTGAAAAAGAGGGATTAAGATATTCTTAATGCAATGGGGTGTGACGCCCCTGGATCGGGTACTATGCGGATTTCAGCGTTCCCACCAAAATCTATATAATATCGAATCCCGGGTTGTCAACTTTTGGTAACATTACAATAGTTCAGAAATGATACGCAACAACAACGGAAGATATATACACCATGACTCCAACGAGTCAAGAATACAACTGATACAATACAAAGATCCAAATAACAGCGGAAAACGAAATAGTATCCGACTACGGATAAGATATAAATTGGACTAAGAGTCCTCAAGATAACCGATGACGTCCAATCCATGCCCAGGCCAAGCCGAGGAGATTCCCAAGCTAACGGCGTCGGACTTCAAACCTGTTGACTGCATTGTGAATACAACTCTGAATCATGGGGTCAGTAATTTGAATCGTACCAACAAGCCGACAAGAAATACTCACAAGATACCAATGCAACCAGTCATCACAAGATACAATACTTTGGGTACAAAAGAGGAGGTTGTTGTAATGAAGCTGCAGCGGGCGGCAATAAGCAATCTACAGAGACACACTACAACTCCTGTTTATTAGAAAGGGACGAGAGAGCGCAACGAAACCAAATAAAACTACTCACCAAGAACAAAACCCATCCAGGATTAACCCCCGCGCCACGAAGCAATCCAAGGAAAACTCACACATGTTGAAACAGTTGAAATACGAATCTCGTTATCGCATAGGCTATCAAATATTATTAGGTGTAAGTTATCTTACTATTGTTAGCCAGCACTTTCTCCAAGATCGTCACATAACCGCGGACGATACGGCTTCTCGAAAAGATTTAACCCTGCAGGGGTGCACTACTGTAGCCACACGCACCGAAACTATCGCGAGACTATTGGCACAACACTTCACCTCAGCACAAACAAGTCCAGGAAGCCACCTAGCTAGGTCGGTACTGCGTCGAGAGTTCGGCCGATGCTTTGAAGCGGACCCAGCCATTTGCCTCTATGCGCGAAGCGGATCAAACCAAAATCGAAATTGTCCGCTTCACATCATACCACAAAACTTATATAATTGTACGCGCATCAGTAACATAGCATCATTATCCTTAGCATCGTTGCCATCGTATCTGCAGAACTCGTGATGTGCGTACGCCAAATGGAAAGCCCGAACTATGTTGTGGACTCCTGGACAAGAGTGATGCGGGGCTACTAGGTTGCGGGGATTCCCATAGGTCCCATCATATGGTTAGCACTCTCATTCTTAGATTAGAGGACAATAACCTTTTCCTAAAGTGACACCAGAGGGACCAAAAACCTCGAGGGGCCTCCCACCGGTGCCTTTATCTCGAATTAAAACTTATTATTACCCCAACCATTAAGATCATTTTAATTAGGTTGTACCAATGTCGTGGGATAATCACGGCAGATGTTACCTGGGGTAACTGATCTTGGGGCAAGTCGACACAGGTATTTGGGAGAGGGTTTAGCTCGAAGGAGGGCATGGCGAGAGCAATCTAAGAACCGGAAAGCAACTCGCCGGCTCTCGATATGATTATACTGGATACTCGATAACAGGTGTTACAACTATGACTTGAATCTCTCTGAGGCTAAGACTAGGGGTTGGTTTATATAGCACTCATACCCCCCTTGGCTTGCCTTTACAAAGCGCCTCCTGAGTCCTACTCGAACTCTATACACAAACCCTAACTTTCCTTACCGCAACCCACAATCCGGGTCACGAACGTTACATGCCCTGGGCCTTCCAGAAGCTTCTTTGTCTTTAGCCGGATTTGGTCCAGCCGCCGTTTGGGCCGGGTCACACCTGGGAGTTGGGATACCGGGTTACTATCCCCTCATCAGTAGTCCCCAGAATAGCTTGGGCTTCCAAGATTTACTCTTCGAAGCGTTGGCTATTCCCTACAGAAATATTAGATGCAAACACATGAGGATCAAGACGCAGCGCGTCGACGAATAGCCGTGACTGGTACCAAGGAAGCCAGGTAAAGACCCGGCTCTCCCTTCTTAGGTTCTCCCTTAATCTCCCAGACTTAAATCTTAATAGGAAACTCCCTGACCCCACATCCTTCTTGATAATTACCGCTGATACGAGGAAGGCAATTTCCCCTTCCTTTTTCTCTGGATCATATTGGTCTGCGCATAAAACGTGCCTTTCAAATTTCGAAATGGCCAATTACTCCGCACTCCCCGGGTCTCGACCGTTAGGCTAAGCCCTTCCATCCGGGCAGTTATAAATAGAGCTCAAGGAACAAACCCAACTCTTAACGGCTCATTTCCCCCATTCCACTTCTCCTCAAACCCGAGCTCGCGGAGTGCCACCACGGAAGCCCCACGCACCTCGCCGGAGCCCATCCGCCGTCGCCTGCGCTCCGCCACCGCGCGACTCACTCCAATCCCCAACTCCGCCGCCGAGCGCCCGATTCGCCGACCAACAACCTCAAAGGGACATCAATCTTGCGCCATCTGTCTCCGCAAAGCTCTTCTTCAACCCCCTTTGGTAAGTTCCTCGTATCCCTCAGCTCATCCTCGCAATTTCTCATCCTTCCCTTGGATCAGATCTGAATCGAGTGGTCCGCGATTTCTCGGGCCGCGCCGGATTAACTCACCGATATTTACCATAATCATCCCCATAGATAGGATTCATAGCTTGTATTGCTCTCCTAACTCCAGCAATCATTAACTTGGCCACAAATTTAGAAATAAGATTCCCAATCTGGGCTCGGGCCATCTAAAGTTTCCGCCTTTGTTCTCCCTCCTCAGAGAATCTCACTTCTCCGGATCATTCGCAGATGGTAGGCATACAAACACCCTCCCAACTTCTCCAAACATTTGCCTTTACGGAAAACTCTACAAATTTTGAAATGGCACACGATACCCGGACAAAACATGCTTGACCCCGCAAGGCAATACCCGGATTGTGTTTAAATCGCCGGTAACCACTTATCTGCTAACTTCCGAGTTTTTGTCTCTTACGTCCTTTCCTTCAATGTTTTACCAGGTCAATCCCATGGCACCCAAGAGGCAGGGGAAACAGCCGGCTAAGGCTAAATCCACAAACTCCATATCAGCCAATTGGGGGAAATCCTCTGTTACCACGGCCAAACTGGAGGAGTTGGTCGAGCTTGGAACCCTACCTCCACAGGAAGCTATCCACTGGAGAGTACCAGGCAACGAAACCCGACCTTCCCCAGCAACGGACGAGGTAATATGTTTCGTTGAACACGTGACCCGGGGCTTCAGGCCTCCGGGTCACCCTTTCTTCCGCGACGTCCTAGACCACTACAAACTCCGTATTTTCGATATAGGCCCAAACTCCATTTTAAACATCTCCCATTTTATCGTTCTTTCCGAGTCTTACTTGTGCACTCCGCCAAGTCTGGCTCTTTTCGTCGAACTTTTTCAGTGCAAGCCGTGTCGCGAAAGCGGCGACGGCGCACTTCTTACTTGCGGCGGGGTTTCCATCCAGCGCCGCAAGAACTCCCTGATGCCTCCTATTACTCTCAATTCTCATGTGAAGCACTGGCAGCTCTCATACTTCTACTGCCAGGATACCTCTCCACCCGGCGAAAAGAAGTTGCCGGGTTACTCGGAGGGTCAGCTTGACATCTCCGAGACTTTCAACGCCTTCGCCCCTGACTCGGACAGGGAGGCGATCTTGCCTTTGCTAGCTAGGATCTCCATCTTGTCAGCCCGAGGTCTCATCGGGCTAAACCTGGTGAAGACCTGGGTCAGCTTCCGCATCCAGCCAAACTCCATTCGTGAGAAGCTGATGTGCGAATACTCGGGTCTTCCCACAGACCCTATCCGATACTCTCCTAGCACCCTTGCTCCTAATGATATGAACAAGACGATCAAGGGTTTTTTAACAGAGAAGCTCGAGGTGATCCGGAGCATAGCCGGACTAGAACCTTTTACCCTCGAGAATCCAGCCCCCGCAGTAAGTTTCCTACCTCTTGATTTTGACTTCTAACAGCTTACTTTTATTCTCTTCTCTTGACTCGATATTAATCACTATCCGGGCATCTTCTCCTCAGGCCGATGATGACTTTTGGACGGTCGACACCCCTCCTAATTCCGAAGATGCGGAGGAGGAAGACAATGTTGTTAACTCGGATGAAGGTACATACTTGATTCCCTTGTACACGTTATATCCTGCCTTTTCTTCTTCTTTATGCTATAACTCGGATATTTTTCAGAGCAAGAGGACCAAAGCGAAGAAGAAGAAACGGACAGCAGGGGCGGATCCGCCAGCGAGGAGGAAGAGCCGGAGCTGGCCACCAAAGCCGGAACAAAGAGGAAATCCCAGAGGATAGCCCTCCAGGTTTTTACTTCATCTCCTTACACTTTGGTTTTTTGTTCCCATAACGTCACTCCGGGGCTAACCCCATCTCCACCCCTTTTGATCATAACTGAAGGAGCCACCCGCGACTAGGCGCCGAGTAACCCGGAACCATCCGGGCAACGAGACCCTTAACCCGGTCGCTTCGCCGCCCCCGGTTCAACACCCTGGTATTTATTGTAAACAAAATTTCTTTCCGGGCATTCCTTTGTAATGTAATCCCAGACCTTTCTTGCCATTTTTCAGTCTCTTCCGGGTCTAGTGACGGCTTCCCCTCGGACTTCCCGGTGAACACCGGGTAAACTCCTTTCCTTAGAGTTATACCAAACTTTATCACCTTTTCACAGCTAAAAACTAACTGCACCTTCGTACCTTCTACAGAGCCACGGTTGTTATTAGCGACGAAGAGGGCACGGAGGTTGAGGTCCGAGTCGAGAATAAGCCGGCCGATGACGCATTCGCTGCAACTGGCGACGAGCAAGCGTCGTCACCGGAGCTGGCTAGGCATGATACTGGGTATCCCATCGCTTCGCACGCAGGCGAGAAGGAGACGGGAACAACTTCGAGCGCGGGAGGAGGACCAAACTCCGATATTCGGATGACCCGGGTGCCACCTCCTGTTACAAGAAACGCTCCTTTTCCCACTTTCCAGGTACCCGAGCCATCTAACTCGGATAACGCTGACTTTAACCAGCTGATGAGCGCTCTTCTCGCCATGAAAGCTTCAGAAGGAAATGTCCTAGAGCGTATGGCTGCAGCACATCAGGTAACTTTTACTTGATACTCTTTATTATACATCCAGTCCCCAAGTCCCGAGTATAATTTTTTTTTTGTAATTATCCTCGGTACTTCGCATAATACTTTTCGGTAATCATTTCCTCAGAGGAAATACTCTCGTGATATCCGGCTTACAGCTTCACCCGGTCTTTGCAGGCAGAGATTACTCAGTCAGATGAAGCGTTTCTTAAGGCTGAGCAGCTCTTGCTGGCTGAAGTTAAGCGTAGGGAGGCCCTTGAAGCGGAGATAAAGACTTTGAAAAAAGATGTCTCCACATACAAGAAGAAGTACAATGCCGCCCAATCCTCGCTGAAGAACTTATCGACTCAGATTACGGACACTTACCGTATTTTGCTAAGTAAGTTTGTTTATCTGCAACTAGCTTGCTTACCTCCATTTTGCCGTTGTAATAACCAAAATTACTGATATGCTTTTGTGTTTTTCGATTGCAGGTGCTAACCTTGCTGCTCCGGAGGAGAATGCCATTACTCAAGTTAAAACTCTGAAGACTGTGCTCCGGACGTTTTTTGCCGGCACGAAACTTTTGCTGGATGCTATCAAGTGGCCTTCTGAGGTATACCCGGGCGAGGAGAACCTTATGCAGGCCTTTTCCACAGCGCCTGGATGGATTGAAATACTGAAGCGTTCGTCCTGCCGAATTGGGATGACCCGGGCTTTAACGCTGGCGAAGGCTTATTTTCCAAAGCTTGACCCGGCGAAGGTAGTATCCGGGTTCCCAGAGTTTAAAGCTGACGGATCCAAATTCAAGCCCCAGGATTTCAAAGCTATACAATCTGTGGTACGTCCTTCAGCCACAGCTTTGGCCGACAAGATGGATCTAAACACGATTATGAGCTCGTATGATTCTGAGGGCAAGGTTATCCTGGTGGAGGCACCCCCCCTATTGATATGTTGGACAAATGGTCGACTGATCTGGCTAGGAGGAAGGAAGATGCTGCAAAGAGGGAAGCAGAGCTGGGCGTAAAGCCGTCTACCTCTACCCCAGCCGTGCCTCCGCCTGTTCGTCCAGATGTGAAGAGCCCGGGTAAAACTGCTGGCAAGGCCAAGGAGCAAGTCCAAGACTTAGACCCGGAGGACCGCTCTCAGGATGCCGAGTAGGATGCTGCCTGGTGCTTTGCGTTTCTCGAGACTGATATGATTTTTTTTGCGGTGCGCCTGTGCACCATTGATGCTGACACTATGACTTTGCGTTTGTGAACTTATGATAACTCTTTGCCTCCCCTGGCTTTTGATAATATCCATCCTTGTGTTACTTATAAGCTTATTCTCGATACTTCGAACTCTTGTTTTCAATTTCCTTTTGAGACTCGGCTAACCGAGTATCGTAGGTTTTGATAGATGAACTTTTCTTTAAGTCCCCAATACTCGGAAATTAAGGTTTACAGGCTTTGGTAGTTAAACAGTTTGTTTCTGTTTCGAAGTCCCCAGTCCCCATGACCCAAAGTACGAGCTATGGGGGCGTGGCCTTTCTCAGATGACATACTGCTGTTTACCAAGCTGAATACCAATAGCTGTTCACATAAATACTGAAGTCATGCTTAATACTTGTTGAGTTTCCGGCTTTTTTAGCCTTATACTCTGCATGGACTTGTGGTTTAGATGACCCTTTTGATTATCTTGTACTGTAAGCCGGCTTTCGCGTGGATACCATGTCGTTGCATCTATACGAAAAACAAGATCAAGCAAGCCCCATTGGGCTGCATAGTTTGATTGTAATCGTACGTGAACAGATCATGCCACTTTAGCGCGAGTCACATCGAGCTTAAGTAAGAATAATCAAGAAATTTGGCTCCTTCGTCCAGTTATAGGATTGTAGCCGCACCCGTTTCTACGAGTAATCAGCCCCCATAACTCATAGGCATCATGGCCGGGTCTCCGGGTTTGAGATTACTTATTGAAGCAGATCGCCCCCCGGAGACCTATATTCACGCAATGTATTTCGATGATATTGATGTGTTGATAATAAAAACGTTACTTACTTGTAACTGAAGCAAGGATCATGATAAGACTCGAAACCATCTTCTTTTATTGATAAAAATTTCTTTTTTGAATCAGCAGGCCGCCTCGTTAAAAACCTTCCAGTCCCCTTAGGTACCCTGGTAAGGAAAAGAGTGCGTATGAAACCTGCCGTCGATTACACTGCTTTAATTGTTCTCGGGAATCGGCCTCACACTGGCGTGGCCGATGCATATTCTCCATTCGCTGGGCCTTTTCATAACGAGTATCGGATTTGCTAGCCAATCCGGGTATACCGTCCTTGAAGCGTGATCAGCTGCGTGTGGCAGTACGTCTTCTTCTCTATTAGGGGATTTGGAAGGTTCGCCCCTGATGAAACCTACCATCTTAAGGTCCTTTTCTGCCCTAATCTTTGCTTTGTCCCCTTCAGGGGTTGGCTTTTTTGACGTCGTCCTCTCTTCTAGGTCCACCTTAGAACGATAATGTTTGAGCTCTTCCTTCCTGCAAGCTTGCTCGGCCATCGCCGCATCTCCCTCATCACATTCAGCTGCTATATCTCGATTTCCATGTATGGTGATGGTCTTCTTAGGACCCGGGATCTTCAGCTGTAGGTACACATAACACGGTCTTGCCATGAACTTGGCATAAGCCGGCCTTCCAAACAATGCATGATAAGGACTGCGCAACTTTACTACCTCAAAGGTAAGCCACTCGACTCGATAATTGTCCTTTGACTCCCCGAAAGCTACTTCCAGTGCCACTTTTCCTTCGGGGCATGCCGAATGACCTGGCACTATCCCGTGAAAAACTGTTGTACTTTTTTGCAGCTGTGATTCCTTTAAGCCCATGCGCAGGAAAGTTTCCCAGTATAGGATGTTGATACTACTCCCTCCATCCATCAAGACTTTCTTTAGCTCGTAACCGTTGACCTGTGGTGCTACTACCAACGCTAAGACTCCCGGGTGATCAATCCTGTCCGGGTGATCTCTCCTGCTCCATGTTACCTCCTGTTCTGACCACCTCAAATATCTTGGAACAGCGGAAGAGACCGAATTAACTGCTTGTTTCAGTATCTTCTTATCCTTGCTAGAGCCTCCAATAGTGTGCACATGATATTGACCCAGCTGTTTGGGGTTAGCTTGAAAACCTCCTGCTCCACCTTGATTGTTACCTTGACTTCCAGCGGGCGGATTGCCGGCTGGGGGCGGTCCGTTACCCAAGTTTCCACCTAGACCCGGACCTCCTCCTCGGCCCGCACCTCGCATAGCTCTGTTCACTTCCTCGTTCTTCCACCTTTGTAAGTCGGCACATTGCTCCAATGAATGATTGGCCGGCTTGCCATTCCTGCTATGCTTCGGGCACGCCATCCTAAATATGTCCCAACTGTTGCTTGGTCTTGGAGGTCCTTGGTAGTGTCCCCCATTGTGATTTCCAGTATTAAAATTCCCTTCGGATCTAGGTCTTGAAGACCCGGCCTCCGTATTGGCTACAAACTCGGAATTCCCCTCAAACGGGCGCTTGTTCTGGTTACTTCCATTATTGTTTGGCGCCGATCCATTGCCGGTTTTCCCACTGTTACTTGCGTTTGCTTTTGCCTTCTTGTCATCAACTTCCTCCTCTGTAGTATCCGTTGCAGCGTGCTTGTTGCATGCATCCATTAACTCTCCCATCGTAACCTCCGCTGCATTTCTACTGGATTTCATGCGGGTTAGCTTTTGCACTAAGGGAACATACTTACATGTTTTCGCCATGGCTTGTAGCGCGTCCTTTGGTTGGATATCTGTAGACGAGTGGAGTATCTCCATAACCCGGCGTACCCAGCTGCGTGCTGACTCTCCTTTCTTCTGAACGCATCTTTCTAAATCATCAATAGTAAATAACTTCTTACATGTCCCATGGAAGTGTTTGATAAATGCGGTTTTTAGCTCCTCCCACGATTTGATCGACTTCTCCGGTAAATTGGTAAACCACAACTTTGCTGCTCCCTCTGACATCATCAAGTACATGAACTTGGCTTGGAGATTCTCGGATGCATTGCGAATTGACATTGCCATCTCGTAGCTGCTCAACCACGTTTCCGGATCCATTGTTGGCTCATAATTCACTACTTTCCCCGGTTCTTTGAATTTCTCCGGGTAAGGTTCTGCCCTGATATCGTCCGAGAGGCACTTTGGTCCCGCAAGGGTGGTTGGGGCTGGTCTTGCCCGGGAAACGCGTGACCCGGCTGGGGGTACCGCGGGGTGCGGCACCGCCGGTAACTCGTGTGCTGCAGACCCGGCCCCGGCTCTTCTGGCTCTGGAACTGTCCACCACCGCCTGCGCTGCTGATACTACTGGTACTGTCTGGATACGCGGTGGAGGCGGCATTTGCTGCTGCTCTTCCCTTCGTTGTGCCGCACTTGTTTGGACATTGCCCTGTTGCTGACTGGCGTACGGCGTCCCATGCATCCCGCTTCTATGATCCGGATAATTGGCTTGCTGTGCTACCGCGGTGTGTAGCAGATCGATTGCTCGTCGGGTTCCTTCCGCATGAGGCGAGTCTCCCACAGGAATCTGGTTTAATGCGAGCGTTGTTGCGTACACGTTGTCCATGGGATTGTTGTAATGACCTGCTGGTGTGCGGAATCGTGATGGTGGTGGCGGCATGGTATTGCCGGCTGTCGCCCCCGTCTGTGGCAAGGGTAACCCGGCTGGCGCGTTTACCGGATGTGCTCCCGTTGAAGGTCGCGGTATGGTCCCTTGGTTCGTCGGTGGAATCGGCTGATCTTGAGGCGTGAACACCAGGGCAGTCGGGTTAATAACCCCTCCTGTTGCCGGCAGCATAGTTCGGTGCCTTTGGTGCATCCTTGTCGTTTCCTCCCGGAGCCGGGTCTCTCGGTCATCCAATTCGCGCTGCCGCGCGACCATCCCCTGCCTTTCTGCTTCCACTTGCCTTCTTTGCTGCTCCAATGCACGACGAGCCACGTCCAGGTCTCTTACACGCTCTGCCGCGTTTTCTGGGGTAATAACTGTGGCCAAGACTGTGGGGTCCAAAATCAAATTATTATCAAACAGAGCCGGGTGACGCGGGTTTGAGGGGCCCGCCCCCGGTGTCCGGTTTGCTTGGAACCCGAACATATTTGCGTGTCGCTCCTCGTCTGCTGGGCGACTGGTGACAGACGCCGACTCTCCATCGACCTGGACCAAGACCGGGTCAACTGCTCCTTGCTGCTGGGCCGCTGCCTGAACCGCCCCGGCTGGCGCTGCGGCCGCGTTTTCTTGATTGAGATTGGTCGCGGGAGCCGCATAGACTGCAACCCGGCGCATGATGCCCGGCGTAGATTCGTACTGTTCTTCCTCGCTGTTTTCCCTTTCATATCGATCCTCCGACAAATCCCGTATAGACTCGGTATCATCCTCCCTCTCTGTCTGATCCGTTGTTCCGATCGATTCTTCTTTTTCTGATTGAACATGCTCATCTTCCCCTGACACGGAATCAGATCCAAGATTATCACGATTCGAATTGGAAGTACATACCATACCGATGAAGACGTTGATGTGGCCGATTGTCACGACGGATCCGGTTTCGAGGTGATCCGACTCTGGCCCCCAGCCAGAATCGTCTACCATCTTCTTTCCTTGGCTGTTGACGTAGATTTCTCCGACGATGAGATTCTTCATGTTCTTCCGAGCTTCTCCCGTGATGCAAACACCTTTGGACGCAGGCCCCACGGTGGGCGCCAACTGTCGTGGGATAATCACGGCAGATGTTACCTGGGGTAACTGATCTTGGGGCAAGTCGACACAGGTATTTGGGAGAGGGTTTAGCTCGAAGGAGGGCATGGCGAGAGCAATCTAAGAACCGGAAAGCAACTCGCCGGCTCTCGATATGATTATACTGGATACTCGATAACAGGTGTTACAACTATGACTTGAATCTCTCTGAGGCTAAGCCTAGGGGTTGGTTTATATAGCACTCATACCCCCCTTGGCTTGCCTTTACAAAGCGCCTCCTGAGTCCTACTCGAACTCTATACACAAACCCTAACTTTCCTTACCGCAACCCACAATCCGGGTCACGAACGTTACATGCCCTGGGCCTTCCAGAAGCTTCTTTGTCTTTAGCCGGATTTGGTCCAGCCGCCGTTTGGGCCGGGTCACACCTGGGAGTTGGGATACCGGGTTACTATCCCCTCATCAACCAACCTATCATACTAGTCAGGTGACAAGAGAACGGACAACATGACGTGAGCGGAACAAACCTAAGCAAGCAACTACAACACATCGGCCAACAAGTAAACAAGCAACATGTTGATAGGGTGTGAGGAATAAGGCTATATCATGGTTGCAAGGTACACGTATGATATGATCAAGACACAATCATCGAATCATAAGGCTACAACAGAAAGCATCCGTAACAATTAAGGAACGGCAGCCATAGGTAGCAAGTGAGTAAAGATTGCCTAGAATCTAGCTTGTAGAGGTAGCAAAATTTGTCGTTGCTCACATCATCTCAATGTTCTATCCAAGAAGAAACGAAACACTAAAATAAACAACAGATGCAACACTTACTACTATAGTAAAAGATCCGACATGTTCCTAATTTACATGCATGACATGCGGGATGCAAGAGGAACATGCAACTCAACAATTTAAGCGAAATCGGAGTCCGACCAGTCTATTTATAAGTTCAAGTTATTTAGCTAACCATCAAATTAAATATCGATTAACATGATCACAAGACATTGGGTGAGCTACACAAAATTAAATGGAACGGGTGTTGGAATAATCCTGATGACATGATGAGGATATATAAGGGGTCCATGGTGATTATACATGCTTAAGTTGGAAGGAAATATTGAGCCTCACTGATGTTCATTATAAGGTGAATTCTTTCCTAATAATAAATATTGTTTGTGTTTATAAGAATATTATACTACCTAAGCCTATGCATTATGTACTAGCAGGGTTATTGATAACACAAACATGAATGGAGGAAGACCTCAAGGCATACTGGAAAGCAAGATGGAGATGTTGGAAAACAAGAGTACAATGGTGAAAAGAGATTTACAAGAAGGTGAAAACAAATGTACAAGTGTGGAAAACAACTCCAGAAATATTCTTCCTACTAAGGAATGGTGAAAACAAGAGGAGGGCGCCCCATTGAAGATCAGTGTGTCATATAGAAGTCCTAATTCAATTAGGCATGGCATGTATGCCATAATGGCCGAACCCCCTAAAGTTGGGTCAGTTTGTATCCCTTCCTAGTCCAAGTAGGAGTCCTCCTAGTCCAAGTAGGAGTCCTAGTTGAGTCTAGTCCTAGTAGGAGAGGTGCTTGCACAAGGATCCCTCCACCTATATATACTCCCCACCTGCGTGTGTGGAAAGAGGAGAACCAATTTAAACCAAAGAAAACCCTAGCCTCTAGATTGTATTGCTGCTAAGCATTCATCTTGAAGTATACCATTGCAAAGTTGTGTGATCTCTTGTTATTCCATTGGGAATAAGGGGATACAGGACCACTCATGATCTTTGATTACATGTGCAAGAGTGTGTAGTTGAGAATATCCAAAGGGATTGATTGCTGTTGCATTGGCAACAGGGGTTATCCAAGTGAGAGGTCTCAGTGTAGCACTAGTTATCAGAAAAACCACAAAACATCCACAAAAATAGAGAGATCTCAACGAGAAGATCGGTCCACCCCTTATCATCTTGGTATCAGATTCTCGGGTTTACTCGGTGAGCAAAGTTATCCCTAGTTTAGTTGTTTTTATTTCCTATCCAGAAAAAGCCCCACAAAAATATTAGAATTTAGTTGTGCCAGAACGTAGATCTACACCAATTAGCTGCTACTAGTTGCTGTTTTCTGTTGATTGCCATTCCTATTTTTTCTTTTTCATCTTTTTAGGGTTCATCGTGTTCATCTTTTGTTTCTATCTATACCGAAAAATCTCCAAAAAAAAATAGTGTATACGACTTGCTTGTGTTTCTCTTCGAGTTGGGCAGAGAAACTCGCGCGCCAACTCGTTTTCAATCCGAGCCTTACCCAATCCAGCTGCGCGTCCCTCCTACTCGCACGCAGAACCGCCTGACACACGCGCGCAGCCCTGTTCCCCGACAGAGTCCGAGCGCTGCCGGGGCGCTACCAGCCAAACCGAGTTGTATCCTCTAACTGACCAAAACGCGTGGTCGCCACACCGCTGCTCGCGCGCATGTGATTTTTCCCATTCCCTCCCTGGACTCGGACCATACAGCATCAGAGTCTGAGCGCGATGATCCACCCACTACGAGCCAAAAAAGTTCCGATATCGGCCAAACGAATCTCCGATCGTTGCGCGCGACCTTGTGTCGTTTCGTCGCTGATCCCAAATCACTGCACCGCGCGCGCCTTTTTGGTCGGATTTCGTCTCGCCTCGACTCGCTAACCGCCAAACGCGCTCGGACGCGCCAAGTCAAACCGACGAACGCGCGGTTGCCTCACCCACCCGCTACCTGCCAAACGCAGATCGCGCGCTGGTCCCAATACACTTGCGTCGTGCGCGCTTTTTGTCGACTCTTTCCACATGCGTGCGACTCGATCCGCCTGGTCCCAGTCAGCACAAACCACGCGCGCTCCTTGTCGTTGTCAGACTGGTTCCGAGCACCACACTCGCATACGCGCACACTATTTCTGCCGTAGGATATTCGCAACACACATACGCGTTGCCGTGCAGACTTTTTGCCCCGTTTTCGCTGCCGTACGTCACGGTTTCCAGGCTGATCTTTGATAAGGCTTAGCCACAGCCAATCTACATCAAACTTTTAGGTACCATAACCCAAAGAATAGTTGTTTTCATTACTCTAACAGGTTGCTCATTTGATCACTAGTGGAGCTTGATACATAATATCTTGGACATTTTTGTGGACATATTTGAGCAATCTTATGCCTGTTTTCATACAGTATTTGCTAGTGTCTTTCCAGTCCTTGCAATAACTCTTCCATATAATTGCTAAGCCACATTTGTCTTCTAGAGTGAGTGTGTTCCTTTAGTGCATTTTATCACATTAGACAGTATATTGGAGTTGCTATTTTGGTGTTGTTAGGAATCCCAACCAAGCCCCACCAAATACCCTGTTTTGTCTTGTGACACTTGATATCCTGGTTATTCTCTTCTCACACTTGGTACACTCTTCATTGATACTTGTTGGTAAATAGATACTATTCACTTTGGAACGTAAGAGAAGCACTTCTTTGCTGGTTTTGAGTGAGTTGTGAGAACACCACGACCCATTGTATTTTGTTCACTAAAAAATTAATCAATGGACTTTCCTAGTGTTGATGCTTGCAGTTATACATTTTGGGAGGAGGATGCTAGTGGGATCCCTGCGTCAGATTTGTTCCACTTCACAGCAGACATCAAGGAAAGCCAGGTTACTATTACCCTTGATAAAGGTACACGGTATACTTTTGTTAATGCTGAGGTTGTTGAAGAATTGCAGCTGGTTCCAAAAACATGTGATCTATTTAGGTTACCTACATATGATGATGAACTTATTATCACTCACATAGTTTTTGTTCCTTTAACCATTCACGGCCATAAGGAGAAAATTTTATGTCATGTTATGCCTAAAGCTATTATTTGTTCTCATCTTTTGTTGGGACGACAATAGTGCACTAGATATAGAGTTAATTTTGATAGCCATTATCCTGATTTATAATTCTTGTGGAACAATAAGAAAGATTGGATAATACATGCATGGCTTATAAAATTTCAAAGAGTTATACATCGACCCTTAATTTCTGCTCAAATGCTTGAAAAGCACATACTTGAAAAACTTGAGATGCTGAGCATATAGTTATGGGATTTGTCAAGATTGAGAAGGCATGTGAGGTTGTTTCTACTAATGTAATCAAGTCTAATCCTACTGTTGTTTCTTCTGATGTGCAGGTTGCTTTTGAAGAAAGGGAGCCTATAGTATAACCAGCACCACCACAACATATATTGGAGGAGCATGTCATTGTTCCTAGTGGTGTTGCTTGTGATATGCAGGTTGCTTTTGAAGAAAGGGAGCCTTCTCAAGTACAACCTACATCACCACTAGAGGAAGATGAATCAGTACCTACTACATATGAGGAGAATGCCATTGACATTGGTGCTGATTTCGAGCTACAATCTACAAGTGCTGAATTTTGTGAGTCTACTAATTTGCTAGCTGATTCTTGTGTGTTAATAAGCATATATAGTTCATCACCATGTGATAATTTGATAATTTCGAATTTTGAGCATGTGGTATTGATTACACATAAAGAAGTGCTTGCTAAAATACCACCTAATAATATCGTGTATTCAATCATGTTACATGAACCAATTACTGTGCAATGTGCTATGAATAGGATTGATGAAATTTCATATATCAATTCTAGCAACTATACTACTTGTTTCATTTTTTATTTGGTTGGTGACTATAACATGAATGAAATTTTTATGGTGGATCAAATATGTATTACTTATGATAGAATTGCTGAATTAAACATTGTGTTACCTCGGTCGGATGGTTTACAATTTGATAAATATGAGCATAATGTTACACATATGTTTGATTACCAAAAACTTTGATAAATACATAAGCTATTGATTTGTGTTTCACTTATATTTGCAAATTCAGTTGCAATTTACATAATGAAGATAATAAACATGTTACAACAATTGGGTGTACTACTAAAACCAAATTTGATCATAGATCTTCTGTGAGAACACTTGATTTGATACTAAACAATAAGAATGTATACATAGATGTTTCTCCTTATGATCATGATTCTATGAGCTTCATTTATACGCAATTTTGATTTCTATTTAATGAGATGCTATTTGTTTTTATATGACAATTATGTGCTATTTACATGAAAAATTCGTGGTCCCATTTAATGTAAGAATTTTTATCATGTGCACACAACTAATGCACCCCATTATAGATACATATATTGTGCATACACGTTGTTCTTTTTGTTTCTTCCACGTTCAGCTTACCACAAGCCGTGGATGTCTTCTCTTGAAGAAAGGGAGGATGATGAGGATATAATAGGGTTCCATGGTGTTTATACATGCTTAAGTTGGAAGGAAATATTGAGCCTCACTGATGTTCATTATAAGGTGAATTCTTTCCTAGTAATAAATATTGTTTGTGTTTATAAGAATATTATACTACCTAAGCCTATGCATTATGTATTAGCAGGGTTATTGATAACACAAACATGAATGGAGGAAGACCTCAAGGCATACTGGAAAACAAGATAGAGATGTTGGAAAACAAGAGTACAATGGTGAAAACATATTTACAAGAAGGTGAAAACAAATGTACAAGTGTGGAAAACAACTCCAAAAATGTTTTTCCACACTAAGGAATGGTGAAAACAAGGGGAGGGCACCCCATTGAAGATCAATGTGTCATATAGAAGTCATAATTCAATTAGGCATGGCTTGTATGCCATAATGGCCGAACCCCCTAAAGTTGGGTCGGTTTGTATCCCTTCCTAGTCCAAGTAGGAGTCCTAGTAGAGTCCTCCTAGTACAAGTAGGAGTCCTAGTTGAGTCCTAGTCCTAGTAGGAGAGGTGCTTGCACAAGGAGCCATCCACCTATATATACTCCCCACCTGCGTGTGGAAAGAGGAGAACCAGTTTAAACCAAAGAAAACCCTAGCCTCTAGATTGTATTGCTGCTAAGCATTCATCTTGAAGTATATCATTGCAAAGTTGCATGATATCTTGTTATTCCATTAGGAATAGGGGGATACAGGACCACTAGTGATCTTTGATTATGTGTGCAAGAGTGTGTAGTTGAGAATATCCAAAGGGATTGATTGTTGTTGCATTGGCAACAGGGGTTATCCAAGTGAGATGTCTCGGTGTAGCACTAGTTATCAGAAAAACCACAAAACATCCACAAAAATAGAGAGATCTCAACGAGAAGATCGGGCCACCCCTTATCATGACATCAGCATCTACGTCATGTGTATGTCGTAGACAACTCTAGAACTTTCTACTCCCTCCGATCCATATTAATAGGTGGTGAAGTGGATGTATTTAGACATGTTTTAGTGCTAGATACATCAACTTCAGCACCTATTAATATGGATCGGAGGGAGTACCATATAGTGGTATTCACTCTCGTTTCTTACCAGTTAAGGAAGTAGCTAGATGTAGTCTCTACAATACACATGAGCTGTAATTTGGTAGAAGATACTAGAACATAGGAGAATATATGTTCCTAGCATAGGCCGGTTTGGGGACCTATAAATAGAGACATGTACCCATCAGTGTAAGATAAGCAGAACACAACCAATGAAGCTTCAGTTATACTAGTACGTGACCATCTAGCACTGCTGATCGATCCACTCCACAAAGTGTGTTCGTGAGAGTAGCTAGCTAAGAGAGAACACCAGCCCGAGGACAACAACGTGTAATTTAAATACCCAACTCATTCCATATTAAACTTATAGGTGATTTAACATAACACTACTAAAATGCAATTTACAAGATGCAAACACGAGGATGGATGGAACATTAAGATTCTATTCATTTTTTTGAACAATATTCATATATGGCACATTTAATTCAGAGGTACCAATTAAAAGATACGATTCATTTTTGGAAAAGAATAAAACAAAAGACAAGAAAAACAGGGGCATCTTATTTTGCTACAGTTAGGTATTGATCTTGTGTGGGTTGCGCAAGTAGCACTAACATTTGCCACTGGGTACGCTCGGTGTGTGTTCCGGAAACGGAAACTGATACTAGATGAAGTGTCCAACTGGAGTTAACTGAATTTTCAGACACCAAAAGTTTCAGACTTCGGTGCTGGACGTGCCATGCCAACGATCTGCAACGAAAGTTGTTGGTTCCCTTGCGCGAATTGGAGGGCAGCGATGCAGGGAGCACAACTGGGTGTACTCCAGAGTGCCGAGGTGTGTGCAGCACATAGGGGGCGTGAGGTGTGGTGCTGCCGTGCGTGAGCAGCAGCAGAGCAGGGCAGTTACAGGCTAATTCACACAAGCAGCTGCAGGTTGCGTCCATGGAAAACAACACACAAAAATGAGCAGGGAACAGTTGCAGCATGCGAAGAGGAGCTGAGAGAAGGAGGAGGCTTACCACATGACTGTTTGCTTCGTGGTACAATTCGAGGAAGTCGGAAATGACGGGAGACAATGTGGACGACGATGGAGAGCACACATGCGGAAGCGGCCGCCCACGAGCTTGGAAACAGTGAGAAAACGACGGAGAAATTCAGATCGCGAACGAGATGGATTTTGGTTGGAATAGGAAGGGAAGATCGCCGGGGTGTTTCAGAGGTACTCGTTCGTCCCAGAGATAGTCCATGGCGGCGGAAAGGTGAGGAAGTTCGTCGGCGACCGAACTGGAGATGAGGAAGTTGCGGGTGTCCTCGTGGCCATCCGTCTTGTGCTTGATGTCGAGGAGGTAGAGGGAGGCGGGGTGGTTCAGTTTCATCGCTCATCTTGGTCAGGACCGGTCATGGCGTCTGGGAGGCGGCGAGGTGCTCCACTGTTCTATGTGACTGTAGTAAAAATGCAGAACAAGCAAAGAGGAAGGAGAAAAAGAGGGAGGGCGGCGGAAGAGGTAGAAACAGGGTCGAGGCCTAGGGTTGCCAGGAGGGCATCAAGGTCTGAGTTAAGGAGCTATAGGAGTACTCTCGGCCGTCCCATCGCGCCACTTTTGACATGGATGCCATGGATGAGCTGCTGTACTGGAGGTTGAGAAGAGAAACAGAAGATGAGCTGAAAACAGGCTTGCTGGTTAGGCCTTGGATGGGCTTCCCCTCAAAAATATTTTTTGTTCCTTTGGTTTTATTATTTTCAGAAAAATAAAAGAGGAGTTTGGGTAATATAGATATGGTTTTTGGAGGCACAAAATAATTTCAGAAAATTTAGAAAATAATGTATTTAATTATGTTGCCAGATTTAAATGCACGATGATGCATGATCCCATGATGCGAAAAAGACAACAAACAACAAAAAAAATTATTGGGGAAAATCCCCGGGTGTTAGAGACGACACCACCAACAAGGGATTGCACCCTCGCAATCGGCGCAATCCGCCCAACGCCAAGAGAGAGGCAAAAATCGGATTATCGAGTCTTCGTGCTTCAAGTTTCTTTTCTTCGGACGTTGCAGTTGATGGGGTGTTTTCTTCTTGAAAATATCAAACCATCGTAAAAAGACATGGCCAAAAATTCGGAAATCACTGAAACATGAAGGAAAAGGTATCAGTGGTCAACACTACCATTGGACAACTACCAAATGATTGTTAGAAAGATGTAAGCACAGACAACAAGAGGAATCATAATGATAAGATTTCACAATGGATCAGTGGGCATGAACAACACATGCTCATGGGGCCCGCACACTTCTTCTATGTTAATCCTTCTCATTAATCTTCCAAATGGACTGGACTAGTTCTCAAAGGAAAAGGAGGCCATGAAAATAAAGATGAGCACATGAGAAAAAGTTGTGTGAGTAAAACTATAAGATGAGGATCAGCGTCGCTATCAAATCCTCTTGTTTCAAATTCTTCTTCTCGACACCACTAAAAGAAGTGTGGATCAAGTCAATGACAATGTTCACCGTTCAAGAATCTTCTGAAGATTGAACCTATTGGGTCAACAGGCTAAGAGAACGTCCACCCACGTAAAATACTAACTTTTGAAAGATAGGTAGGAGAGAGAACTTCAAAACTCATAAAGGTAAGAAGGAAGAGAAATCAGAGGTGAGGAATAAACAAGAGTCATATTTAGATATTTTCAAAATAAGTTTAGCAAAATAGTTTTGGACACTCTACAAACAACGACCGTTAGCGAAGTTATCCTACAGGCTTTGTAGACCGGTTTCTTCGATAACAATTCGTATAGTAATAACCTTGGGAATCGAAACCATGCTATGATAGCATCTGTGATGCCCCTGGATCGGGTACTATGCGGATTTCAGTGTTCCTACTAAAATCCACATAACATTGAATCACGTGTTATTAACTTTTGGTAACATTACAACATTTCACGAATGATCTGCAACAACAACTGTTGTGGATGTGAAAAGACAGATGCCATGGGATGGCTTAAATTTGGGGCCGATGGATGTTGTGGGTATCCGGGGAGGGATCGCACGCCTAGCTGGCGCTCTCTCTACACTTGAAACACAACAATCTACCCAGGTTCGGGGCCCTCCTGTGGAGGTAACACTCCTACTCCTGCCTCTTTGTGTGTATAAGTGTATGCCGAGTACAAGAACTCCTCAAGCTCAAGGAGCTAGAGGATGAAGAACCTCTCTGCTATCTCTCTTTCTCTACTCCAACTAGCAGCGCCTTAGCTCTTACGTAAAATGAACCACCAAAGAGTCGACCCTCACGCATGAGGGGGGAGTCCACCTTATATACTGGTGGCCACCAACTACAAGTACATAGTAGGTGACTACGCACTGTGCACCACCGCACGCCTCCGCTTCTCCACTCACAGTGGCCTAAAGTCTCCGCGGTCTTGTCGCTGACATGTCCTGTCCCCCTTGTCAGAGACAGGACTATGCCTCGCCCATACCGCGTACTGTACCCGCGTATGCAGACGCGTCATCACGCCTAGTAAGTTGAACCGCACGCCTGTACTCTCCCTGGATATACGGGATGCCCGCGTATGCTCTAGAGATCAACCACCTCGAACTGCAAACACTCAGTCTGGCAGTTCTCCCTGGTGCCGAAAAGCACATCAATCCATACCCGGCCGATAGGAGCACAAGATACGCCGGGTACGATGCCGTGAAAGGTAGTCTAGCTAGGCAGCAACATGTTCTCGGAATATCCGAGCTTCTCCATGGTGTCTCGGTACAGGATGTTGATGTTGCTACCGTTGTCAACCAGCACCTTGCTGAACTTCACATTCTTCTTGGTCCCAAGGAACGTTGGGTCCACCACCAAGGCATAGCTACCCGGATTGGGCATGATCCCGGGATGATCAGCCTGAGACCAGACAATGTCCTGGTTGCACCAGTGCATGTAATCCGGCACTGTCAGCATCACTGCGTTCACTTCCATCGCACGCCTGCGCATGCTCTGCTTGTCATCCGGCTCGGTGGTGAACACCATGTAGCTCTCATGATGCTCCTGATACTGGTTCCGGTCTCCACCACCACCATTGCCATCATTGTTCTTGTTGTTGTTGTTCCGGTTGAAGTTGTTGTTGCGGTTGTTGTTGCGACTTTAGTAGTAGTTGTTGTAGTTGTTGCGGGTGTTGTTGTTGTTGCCCCCATGCGCCACTTGGTTCACATTCTCCCTCCTCTGGTTCTCGGCAGGTCTGGGAGCAGCTGCCCGGATAGGCTGCACATTGGCACCCGAGAGCGGAAGAGAAGGAGGAGGAGGCAATTGGCCAAAGCCCTCACTTTTGATCTGGTCCCACCAGCCGCACTGCCGGGAAGTATGGTTTGCCGGCCTACTCGGATGTCGAGTGTGGTAGTTGTACGACACATCCCTGTAACGTCCGGGGATTTTCCCCAATTGCTATGCGAGTTGTTGTTTTTTTGTGCATCATGGCATCACACATTTTCATGCATTTTAAAACTTGCACACTAAATGAAATTAATTAAATTTTGTTTGTTAAAATTTACAGAAATTTATTTGATGTTTAAAGCTATTTTTCTTGGCCTAAACACTTGCTGGAAAAAAAAATATAAAACAAAAAAAAATTTGTTTGGGGGCAGCCAAGCCAGCCGGCTCAATTTTCTCGGCCCAGCTAGGCCCAGCCGAACCCCCCCTTTTACCCTAATTCCTCTCCCTCTCAATCTACCCCCCGCCGTTTCTGTTAATTACAGTCAGGTCCTCCCACCCCTCTCTCAGGAACCAACTCACGCACGCACAACTCACGGAAAAAAAAGGCAAGGAATCGATCGATCAAACCCCATCGTCCTCATCCCGAGCGTCGTCCTCCCCCCATCGCCCCGATCCTCGTCTCCTTCCTCCCGTCGCCTCCCTTCTCCGCCTCTCTTCCCTCCTGCGCCACGCCTCCCTCCCTCACCTCCGTCGCCGGCCGCTCCTCTCCTCGCCATGGCCGCCGCCGGCTCGTGCTCCCTCCACCTCGCCTCTCCCACCTCGCCGGCAAGTCCCTCCGCCGCCACAGCTCCCTCCCGGCGCGGCTGGCGCCACCTCTGCGCGCCCTCGAGCCCAAGCTCCGCTCCGTGCAGCACCCCCCCCCCCCCCCGAGCTCGCCGTTCCCGCCGCCAAGCCGCCCCCCCCGTCGCCCTTGTCCTCCCGGCAGCACCCCCACGGCGCCCTCCGTCCCCTTCCTCGCCTCCTCCGTTTCCAATTGCTGCAGAGCAGCCCAGCGCCTCTCCTCGGCCGGGAGCCCGAGTTCCGCCGTGGTCGACTGCTCCGAAGCCACACAGCGCGCCTCCTGCTGCCGGGACATCCACGCGTTCGTGGCCATCTCCATCGCGCACTACGCAAACGCGACAGGCCGGCTGGGCGTGCCGCCGGCGTTCTCCGAGATCTGCCTCGGTGCCGTCTCCGACACGTTCCGGATGCGTGGTATCGCCACCGATGCCGCCGTCTATCAGGGTGTCATACCAGTGCGCGGGGCGTGGCACCGTGCTGGAGATGATGCAGTCTCCCAGCTTTGATGACGTGCTCGGCAGCTGCAGGGGCCCCCTCTCGCCGGACATTGCCTGCAAGACGTGCCTCAACTACGGGATCGTCTACCTCCGTAGGCTCATCGGGGGATCACCACATTTCCAGGACCAGTTTTTGTCACGTCGACTCCAGCTTCTTGCCGAATGGCACCGGCAATGATTCTCCAGCTCCGAAGACCAAAGGATCTCCTTTCCGTGGAAAATACGACGACTGTGCAAAGGTCGACCCCGACCCGTACCTCGACGACAAGGCCTTCATCGAAAAGTTCCACAACGACGGGGTGGACATCTTCCATTGCCGTGTTCGTTTCGTCGTTGCTTGTTTGTGTTGGCCGCCGTCGTGTGTGCCATGAAGACCGGAACCGCCAAGATCTCCTACCTGGATGTGATGAGTACGATCGCCCACGACTACTACGACTACTTCGACGACGATGACCGCGTGATTCGAGAACGACTACTTCCTCTACGGCGTGAACGACTACCTCCACGACGGTGACCCGAGAACGACTACTTCCTCGACGTCGACTACTTCCACTACCCCGTCTACTTCCTCTACGAAAGTCTACTTCCTCCACGTTCCGGAGTTTCCGGCGTTGACCCCGGCGATCCTCTTCCAACGTGCGAACCCAAACCCCTATACCTATGCCCTATTTTCTATAACATATCAACTATAATTAAAATGTCATCTCATTCATGTGTTGCATTGCATTTTGTGGGTGCGGGTAATAGTAATATCATCTAATAATTAAATATGGAATGAGTTGGGATAATTAAATATTGTCCCGGTTCCATTTAAATTGTGTAGCCCATCTTCATATTATCTCGCCATGTTAAACAACATTTAATCTTGATGGGTAACTAAATAGTGTGAACCTCCTAAATTAAATGTTGGGCTTCCGGCTCAATTTAAATTGATTTAATTGCATGAATCATAACTAATTCATTTCAACTCCAAATTTGAAAAGTAAAATATGTTTTCCAATCAAAATTCTCTAAACTTTGCAAATATCAATTTTGTTATCTGTTTAAAATAAATTAAATTGCTGAAAACAACTATTTCTTAATTAATGCATTAAAATTGCTAATTTGATAACTTGCTCATTTTAATTCCAAATCCAACAAATAAGATATGTTTTCATACCAGAAAAATGCAGTTAATCTGTTCATGCCATCCATGTTCATGTTTGCACCTTGCATGTTGCATTTGTAGTAGTGTTATGTATGTTCACCTAATAAATAACTATGGAATGTGTTGGGGTATTAACATCCAAATTATGCCCTATTCCATTTAATATTGTTAGCTCACCTATTTTTTGTTCTCCATGCTAAACAACATTTAACTTGATGGTTAGATAAACAACTTGAACCAATTCCTATTTCTCCGGACTCCGGTTCCGATTAAATTGCTTAAGTTGTTTCCTCTCCGTTGCATCTTGCCATGTCATGCATATAAAATAGGATCATGCTGGATCTTTTACCGTAGTAGTAATTGTTGCATCCGGTGTTTGTTCGAGGTTCGTTGCTTCTTCCCGGATAGAACGTTGAGATGATGTGAGCAACGACAAGTTCTGTGGATGTACCTCTACTTGCTGGATCTCAGGCAATTATACTAACTTGCTGCCAAATGGCTGCCTTCCATCACTTGTTACCGATGCCTTCCGTTGTTCTTATTCTAGCCTGTTGATACGATGCTTGTGTCTCGATCCTATTATATGTTTACCTTGCAGCCATGATATAGCCTTTTCCTTCCACTTCCTATTAACTGTTGTTTGTTTACCTTGTTGGCCCTCGTGTCGTAGTTGCATGCTTAGATTTGTTTGTGCTCGAGTCTTGTTATCCTTTGTCGTATCACCTGTTTAGTTGATAGCTGGGTTTCAATTCAATCAACTACATGTTAATGTTTGGGGTAACAATAATAATTTGATGTTAAGGCACCGGCAGGAGGCCCGGGTTAGGGTTTTGAAGCCTGCTAGTGTCGAAACTAGGAAAAGAGTCTTGTCTACTGATCCATGATGAGCGTGCTCACCGCATCCGGGTGGTAGTATGGGACCCCCCTCGACTTAGACCTGATCTGCAGCTTGTCCGAAGAGCCACACTTAGTTCGGGTGTTCCATTTGCTCCTTTGCATAATGGGAGGGCCCCCCATGGTTACTGGTGATGGTTATGATGATGGTGATGCATATAGGGCGAGGCCTGTAGTGCCGGGGTGTTGTGTCCCGTGGGAGTTTTGCACACCTGTGCTGAGTATTCGGCTGCGTGGCTGGGACCTTATAGCTCCGTGGCTCCTAGGATGGGTTGTAGAGATGGTTTGGGTCGTGTCGAGCCAACCTGAGTTTTAGTTGGTGGCTTGAGTGTGTACGGGTACTGGAGCACACCCTGCAGGGATAAATCTTCTCGAGAAGCCGTGTTTTCCGCGGTTATGGATTACTTGGTGAAAGTACTGGCTAACAAGTACTCGGACAACTTACACCTAATGATACTAACTTGACTAGTAATAGTCTTATTGACACAATAACTTGATCAATCATTAATCCCACAGTGTGAGTTATCCTTGGGTTGCTTCCTTAGTAGGGGGTGACATTGGATGGGTATTGTTTGGTGAGTAGTGGTAGTTTGTTACGATACGCTATCTTATCCCCTCTTTTAGCCGGAAGTTGTAGTGTGTTTCTGTAGCTGGTTAGTGTCGCCCACTGCCGCTTCTTTGCAATAATCCCTTTCCTTTCCGTTGATCCCAAAGTATTTGTATCTTGTGATGACTGGCTACGCCGGTATCTTGTGAGTATGGTTTATCCACTTGCCAGTACTTAACCGTACTGACCCACGAATCCTTTTTCGTGGCTGCATATTCAACATTGCAGTCAACAGGTTTGAAGTCTGACGACGTTAGCTTGGGAATCCCTCCGGCTTGGCCTGGTCAGGGATTGGACGCTCTCGGTTATCTTCAGGACTCTTAGTCCAATTTGTATCTTGTCCGTAGTCGGACGCTATGTTGTTTCTTCCGCTGTTTTTTGGATCTTTGTATTGTATCAGTTGTATCCTTGGCTCGTTTGAGTCTTCTTGTATATATCTTTTCTGTTGTTGTTGCGGAATATTCGTGAACTGTTGTAATGTTATCACAAGTGGCAACCTGGAATCGGTTATTATGTGGATTTTGGCGGGAATGCTGAAATCTGCATAGTGCCCGATCTCGGTGCGTCACAAATGGTATCAGAGCCTTGGTTCCGATTCCCGAGATTATTTCGATACGAATGGTTATCGAAGCAACGGGTCCGCAAAGCCTGTAGGATAACCTAGCTAACGGTCGTTGTTTCTAGAGTGTCAAACACTATTTCTGCTAAACTATTTTGGAAAAACATCTCCAATAGGATTCTTGTTTTCTCCTTATCTCTATTCTACTTCTCCTTCTATCTCATTTGTTTTGGAGTCTACTCTCGTACTCAATCTTTCAAAGTGTTAGGATCCTACGTGGGTGGACGTTTTCTGAGCCTTTAAACTAATAGGTTCGATCTTCGGAAGATATCTCAACGGAAGAACATCGTCGTCACTCCGAGCAAGAAGCCCTTGTTAGTGGTGTCGAGAAGATCAGCTGGAAGCATGAAGAATCGATAGTCGAACTTCTTTCCCCTCCCGGGTTAGCAGGTGGATTGCGAGGGCGCAATCCCTTGTTAGTGGTGTCGTCTGTAACGTCCGGGGATTTTCCCCAATTGCTATGCGAGTTGTTTTTCTTTTTGTGCATCATGGCATCACACATTTTCATGCATTTTAAAACTTGCACACTAAATGATATTAATTAAATTTTGTTTGTTAAAATTTACAGAAATTTATTTGATGTTTAAAGCTATTTTTCTTGGCCTAAACACTTGCTGGAAAAAAAAATATATAAAACAAAAAAAAAATTGTTTGGGGGCAGCCAAGCCAGCCGGCCCAATTTTCTCGGCCCAGCTAGGCCCAGCCGAACCCCCCCCCCCCCCCTTTTACCCTAATTCCTCTCCCTCTCAATCTACCCCCCGCCGTTTCTGTTAATTACAGTCAGGTCCTCCCACCCCTCCTCTCAGGAACCAACTCACGCACGCACAACTCACGGAAAAAAAAAGGCAAGGAATCGATCGATCAAACCCCATCGTCCTCATCCCGAGCGTCGTCCTCCCCCCATCGCCCCGATCCTCGTCTCCTTCCTCCCGTCGCCTCCCTTCTCCGCCTCTCTTCCCTCCTGCGCCACGCCTCCCTCTCTCACCTCCGACGCCGGCCGCTCCTCTCCTCGCCATGGCCGCCGCCGGCCCGTGCTCCCTCCACCTCGCCTCTCCCACCTCGCCGGCAAGTCCCTCCGCCGCCACAGCTCCCTCCCGGCGCGGCTGGCGCCACCTCTGCGCGCCCTCGAGCCCAAGCTCCGCTCCGTGCAGCACCCCCCCCCCCCGAGCTCGCCGTTCCCGCCGCCAAGCCGGCCCCCCGTCGCCCTTGTCCTCCCGGCAGCACCCCCACGGCGCCCTCCGTCCCCTTCCTCGCCTCCTCCGTTTCCAATTGCTGCAGAGCAGCCCAGCGCCTCTCCTCGGCCGGGAGCCCGAGTTCCGCCGTCGCCGACTGCTCCGAAGCCACACAGCGCGCCTCCTGCTGCCGGGACATCCACGCGTTCGTGGCCATCTCCATCGCGCACTACGCAAACGCGACAGGCCGGCTGGGCGTGCCGCCGGCGTTCTCCGAGATCTGCCTCGGTGCCGTCTCCGACACGTTCCGGATGCGTGGTATCGCCACCGATGCCGCCGTCTATCAGGGTGTCATACCAGTGCGCGGGGCGTGGCACCGTGCTGGAGATGATGCAGTCTCCCAGCTTTGATGACGTGCTCGGCAGCTGCAGGGGCCCCCTCTCGCCGGACATTGCCTGCAAGACGTGCCTCAACTACGGGATCGTCTACCTCCGTAGGCTCATCGGGGGATCACCACATTTCCAGGACCAGTTTTTGTCACGTCGACTCTAGCTTCTTGCCGAATGGCACCGGCAATGATTCTCCAGCTCCGAAGACCAAAGGATCTCCTTTCCGTGGAAAATACGATGACTGTGCAAAGGTCGACCCCGACCCGTACCTCGACGACAAGGCCTTCATCGAAAAGTTCCACAACGACGGGGTGGACATCTTCCATTGCTGTGTTCGTTTCGTCGTTGCTTGTTTGTGTTGGCCGCCGTCGTGTGTGCCATGAAGACCGGAACCGCCAAGATCTCCTACCTGGATGTGATGAGTACGATCGCCCACGACTACTACGACTACTTCGACGACGATGACCGCGTGATTCGAGAACGACTACTTCCTCTACGGCGTGAACGACTACCTCCACGACGGTGACCCGAGAACGACTACTTCCTCGACGTCGACTACTTCCACTACCCCGTCTACTTCCTCTACGAAAGTCTACTTCCTCCACGTTCCGGAGTTTCCGGCGTTGACCCCGGCGATCCTCTTCCAACGTGCGAACCCAAACCCCTATACCTATGCCCTATTTTCTATAACATATCAACTATAATTAAAATGTCATCTCATTCATGTGTTGCATTGCATTTTGTGGGTGCGGGTAATAGTAATATCATCTAATAATTAAATATGGAATGAGTTGGGATAATTAAATATTGTCCCGGTTCCATTTAAATTGTGTAGCCCATCTTTATATTATCTCGCCATGTTAAACAACATTTAATCTTGATGGGTAACTAAATAGTGTGAACCTCCTAAATTAAATGTTGGGCTTCCGGCTCAATTTAAATTGATTTAATTGCATGAATCATAACTAATTCATTTCAACTCCAAATTTGAAAAGTAAAATATGTTTTCCAATCAAAATTCTCTAAACTTTGCAAATATCAATTTTGTTTTCTGTTTAAAATAAATTAAATTGCTGAAAACAACTATTTCTTAATTAATGCATTAAAATTGCTAATTTGATAACTTGCTCATTTTAATTCCAAATCCAACAAATAAGATATGTTTTCATACCAGAAAAATGCAGTTAATCTGTTCATGCCATCCATGTTCATGTTTGCACCTTGCATGTTGCATTTGTAGTAGTGTTATGTATGTTCACCTAATAAATAACTATGGAATGTGTTGGGGTATTAACATCCAAATTATGCCCTATTCCATTTAATATTGTTAGCTCACCTATTTTTTGTTCTCCATGCTAAACAACATTTAACTTGATGGTTAGATAAACAACTTGAACCAATTCCTATTTCTCCGGACTCCGGTTCCGATTAAATTGCTTAAGTTGTTTCCTCTCCGTTGCATCTTGCCATGTCATGCATATAAAATAGGATCATGCTGGATCTTTTACCGTAGTAGTAATTGTTGCATCCGGTGTTTGTTCGAGGTTCGTTGCTTCTTCCCGGATAGGACGTTGAGATGATGTGAGCAACGACAAGTTCTGTGGATGTACCTCTACTTGCTGGATCTCAGGCAAGTATACTCACTTGCTGCCAAATGGCTGCCTTTCATCACTTGTTACCGATGCTTTCCGTTGTTCTTATTCTAGCCTGTTGATACGATGCTTGTGTCTCGATCCTATTATATGTTTACCTTGCAGCCATGATATAGCCTTTTCCTTCCACTTCCTATTAACTGTTGTTTGTTTACCTTGTTGGCCCTTGTGTCGTAGTTGCATGCTTAGATTTGTTTGTGCTCGAGTCTTGTTATCCTTTGTCGTATCACCTGTTTAGTTGATAGCTGGGTTTCAATTCAATCAACTACATGTTAATGTTTGGGGTAACAATAATAATTTGATGTTAAGGCACCGGCAGGAGGCCCGGGTTGGGGTTTTGAAGCCTGCTAGTGTCGAAACTAGGAAAAGAGTCTTGTCTACTGATCCATGATGAGCGTGCTCACCGCATCCGGGTGGTAGTATGGGACCCCCCTCGACTTAGACCTGATCTGCAGCTTGTCCGAAGAGCCACACTTAGTTCGGGTGTTCCATTTGCTCCTTTGCATAATGGGAGGGCCCCCCATGGTTACTGGTGATGGTTATGATGATGGTGATGCATATAGGGCGAGGCCTGTAGTGCCGGGGTGTTGTGTCCTGCGGGATTTTTGCACACCTGCGCTGAGTATTCGGCTGCGTGGCTGGGACCTTATAGCTCCGTGGCTCCTAGGATGGGTTGTAGAGATGGTTTGGGTCGTGTCGAGCCAACCTGAGTTTTAGTTGGTGGCTTGAGTGTGTACGGGTACTGGAGCACACCCTGCAGGGATAAATCTTCTCGAGAAGCCGTGTTTTCCGCGGTTATGGATTACTTGGTGAAAGTACTGGCTAACAAGTACTCAGACAACTTACACCTAATGATAATAACTTGACTAGTAATAGTCTTATTGACACAATAACTTGATCCATCATTAATCCCACAGTGTGAGTTATCCTTGGGTTGCTTCCTTAGTAGGGGGTGACATTGGATGGGTATTGTTTGGTGAGTAGTGGTAGTTTGTTACGATACGCTATCTTATCCCCTCTTTTAGCCGGAAGTTGTAGTGTGTTTCTGTAGCTGGTTAGTGCAGCCCACTGCCGCTTCTTTGCAATAATCCCTTTCCTTTCCGTTGATCCCAAAGTATTTGTATCTTGTGATGACTGGCTGCGCCGGTATCTTGTGAGTATGGTTTATCCACTTGCCAGTACTTAACCGTACTGACCCACGAATCCTTTTTCGTGGCTGCATATTCAACATTGCAGTCAACAGGTTTGAAGTCTGACGACGTTAGCTTGGGAATCCCTCCGGCTTGGCCTGGGCAGGGATTGGACGCTCTCGGTTATCTTCAGGACTCTTAGTCCAATTTGTATCTTGTCCGTAGTCGGACGCTATGTTGTTTCTTCCGCTGTTTTTTGGATCTTTGTATTGTATCAATTGTATCCTTGGCTCGTTTGAGTCTTCTTGTATATATCTTTTCTGTTGTTGTTGCGGAATATTCGTGAACTGTTGTAATGTTATCACAAGTGGCAACCTGGAATCGGTTATTATGTGGATTTTGGCGGGAATGCTGAAATCTGCATAGTGCCCGATCTCGGTGCGTCACAATCCCTCATCATTTCGAAGGTAAAACTCTGAGGAGCGTCTCTGGACTGGTTGGGATCATTGTACTACTTCTTGTAGTTATGGCCCTCGTTCTGGTTTTTCCCATACTGGGTCCCAACAGTTTTTTCCTTTGGCTGCTTCCGGCACCCGGTTGATCCGTATCAACTGTAGCCACATGGTCCGATCTGTAGCAGATATCCGGACGGTCATCCCTCCTCTTGTTCCGGTAGTCTTGGCGATCATTCCGTCTACTAGCATCATGGCCCTGATTTCTCCTTCTTGGCTCAAATGAGTCGAGCAGAGGCTGAGTAGGATCACCGAGTGCATACATGTCAGCAATCTTGATTGTCTCGGCGAGCAAACTCGGCATCTCCCTCTGCAACTTCTGCCACAGCATGCTGCCATGTCGACAGCCTTGAGCGAACTAGGCAATAGCCAGTGACTCGTTCACACCCTTGCAGGTGCTCCTCAGAGTACTTCACCGAGTCAGATACTCTCGGTCTGTCTACTCTTCCCTCTGCTTGCACGCCGAGAGCTGTTGTGGCCGGTTTGGCCTCTTGTAGGTGCTAGTGAAGTTGTTGATGAAGACATCCGAGAAATCAAGCCAGCAATTGATGTTGTCTCTCGGCAGGTTGTTGAGCCAAATGCGGGCTGGGCCCTCCAACATCTGGGGCACATATCTCATCGCCCATCTGCGGTTACCACCGGCAACGTGCACGGTCGTGACATGGTCATTCAGCCAGTCTTTCGGCTTGGTTCTCCCATCATAGGTTTTGCTTCCTCTTGCCAGCTGGAACTTTTGCACTGTTGGCTCATTCATGATCCTGGGACCACAACAAAGCGGTCCCGGCGGGCCTTGTAGCTCTATCTCCTCGGACTGGTAGATCCTGTCCAGCTTGTATCTTGCGTCACTCGGCTGCAGCACACGTGCCCTCAACCGAGACCCAACTCCTCCAGCATCAGCATATCTCTCATTTCTTTGGTACCCGGCTTGCTCCATTGCCGAGTAGCCGTCATTGTATCTGTCCTGCCACGCGGCGCTGGGTTGGGGAACCGGGTTGACCACATGGGAAACTGCTTGAGGCTGAACAACAGGACCTGTGCCAGGATGAGGCTGAACCGAGTTGGCAGCCGGGTGCTGAGATGGACCATCTCGGTTGCCTCCTTGCCCTTCTTGGTGCACTCGGGCAGCAATGTGGCCTCCACCTTGAACAGTTTGTTCTTGACCGGGATGCCGCTCTATAGCGGGCTGTTTTCCGGCGACAGACGGGTCGTATACCTGAATCTGCCTATGTTTCCCGGAATTCACACTCCGAGATCTTCCACCACCGAGAAGAGGTGAAGAGGCCTGGCCTCCGGATTTTGCCCCATGCGAATGAACAACATGAGAGGCGCCAGCTCCCGGATTCGCCTTCCGGAAAGCCTCATTCTGCCTACCAGCTTCAAGAACAAGCTCATTGAGCCGGTCCTGCTGCCTAATGCGAGCTTCACCGGTCAAGACTCGGCAGCAACTGCCTCTGCCGCCCTAAGCATCTTAGCAGGTGTACTGTATTTAGGACTACCAGCCGAGTTCATACTAGCCGACTTGCTAGCGGCTCTACCATCCCTAGCCAACTCGGCACAAAGGTTACGGCGGATAACTCCTATCCGACTAGGGTTCTTTGCAACCGAAGTAAGACCATGAGCTTTATTGTACTCATTCTGGTCAAGATCAAATTCGATCCTGACCTTTGCCATCCCGTTGGCCTCCAGGAGCATGGCCTGGCGCTGATCCTCGAGTTGCGCCCGCAACACCGCTGGATCCGTATCCGCGGCTAAGGGCATGCCCAGCTTCTCAATGACACCAGCCAGAGGAGCCGGTATCGCAGTCGATGTAGTAGGAGCCTTGTAGCCCGGTTGGTTATGGGGCCTGTTGTCGAATCTGCATCTCAACAAGTCCCTCGGGTGAACCCATAGGGTTTCCATTAGGAGAACGTGTAGGCGCTGGTGACAATCGTCGGCTAGACAGGAGACACGATTTACCCAGGTTCGGGGCCCTCGTAGAGGTAAAAACCCTTACTCCTGCCTCTGTCGATCTGTATTCACGAATAGATCGGTTACAATGGGGGATTGCTCAAGTCGAGAGTACGATCTCGAGCTCAAGGCTTGATGGTGCGGTATTTCTTGGTCCTCTCCCGGTGGTTCTCCTGGCCTTATATAGGTGGCCAGGTCTCAAACCATACCCGTGTAGGACTCGAACTCTAACCCTATGTCGGTTACAAGTTTCCTATCTTAACCCGCAAGGCATTGCGGGTGGGCTTCAATTGGGCCTTCTAGAATAATCTGCGACGCCTCGTTTAGAGCCTGAGACCGGGTAGGCACACCTGACAGTCCTAGGATCCATCCCTTCGTCAGTAGCCCCCGAGTGTTTAGTCGACTGAGAATCAGTCGGGTGAGCACTCAGAGTCCGTTCTTGGTTTCTTCGATTGGCTATTCAATCGTCTGGTTTTGAGGGTGTATACCCTGTGCGCGTTGCGCTTCTGTACTCGAGCATCGAGTGGTAAATGTGCCTTGTGTTGGCTGTTTTCGCAGAAGGATGCGGCTCAGTCGCTTGGCTCTCCCGAAAGATCACGGCCAATTAATTGCATCTAGGGCAAAAACGGTTCTGGCCTACACAAATTCGAGACCTCCGACGCGAATCCGACAAGGTGATCGTTGCGACTGGGCCGTTGAGGTCTTACCGAGTCGAACTTAACCTAAAGGGGTACCCGGCGCATCCGCTAGGATTTTTCTTCGTGTTGTTGACACGGAATTTACCGGAGGACGCAGCTTGAGTTCGATTCCAGGCCCTCAAGAGAGATCTTTTGGGTCTTACCTTCATATTCCAAAGAAATACGGCATCCGGATGTGCCTAGTCGGCCGAACGATCCGGGATATTGATGTGTGTACATCGTATGATCGAGTGGTAGGAGCTACGAACTAGCAGGTTTTTGTCCAGAGATATTTCGAGTGAAAATTTTCTCCCTTGATTTTGCGCACAAAGTGCTTTGTGCTTTGTAATCTTCCTTCCATACGAAAGAGTTTTCGTGTTTGGAAATTTTGTCATGCCCATTCGAAAATAAATTTCGTATCTGGGACTTTTATGCGAGAGAATTTTCGCGTCACAGTTTGTCCATACGAATTTATTTCGTGTTTGGAGCTTCATGCGAAGGAGTGTTCGCGTTTTTGATTTGCCCATACGAAGTCTATTTCGTGTTTGGGGCTTTTATCCGAAGAAATTCTGGGCTTGATGATGTGCGCTATGACGTCACGGCGCACTTAATCCTCCCGATGGGACGTGACTGAGCGAGAGCAGAGGTGCTGGCCCACCTTGTCAGCTTTTTGACCGGAAACGAGACGTCGTTTCCGGTTTTTACGCGAACTGCGCGCAGTAATTGCGCACGATCTACTGTTGGGATCGTGGCACGAAACATCTTCCGCCGCCCCTTCGTTTCATCTTCACACGTGGCAGCTGCGATGGGCGCCACGTTGCTCGATGAACGGCCAGGATTGGGCGGCTATGTGTATAAATGTGGCCCTTAGGTAAACGGTGAAAATTTCCCGTCATTCGCTTCCAGACTTCGTCTTCCTCGCGCTCAACTCTTTCTCTGTGAGCTCGCACCAGCATCCATGGCGGGAGGCAAGAAACGCAGTGCAGCTGATTCTTCTTCGAAGGCGACGGAGGAAGTTCCCGCGCCATCTGCTCCGCGCTCAGGCGACTGGCGCTCGCCCAACACGACGAACAAAAGCATCAAGGAGATGCAGAGGGAGGGGCTGCTGCCTCCGGAGACCGAGAAGCGGGTGCGCCTCGGTAAAAAAGAAGAGGTACCAAATCCCCGCGAGAACGAACGCGTGATCTTCGCGGATCACGTTTCGCGCGGGCTCTCCTTCCCCCTCCATCCTTTCCTTGTGGTGCTGTTGTATGTCTATGGCATACAGGTCCACGATCTGCCTCCAAATGCGGTGCAGCACATCTCGCGCTTCATCGTTTTTTGCGAGTGCTTCTTGGGCATCCGCCCTCACTGGGGCCTTTGGAAGGCCCTCTTCAAGGTGTGTGTCTTCCGCGAGAAATCGTGGGTAGAGACTGAGTCCGGAGAGCCGCTGCGCACCGGTGGCTTTGGAATCCAGACGAAATCGGACAACTGCTACTTCGGGATGCACTTCATCGACTCCGCGCAAGGATGGAGAAAGAAGTGGTTCTACGTCGTCGACAACAGCGCGGGTGGATCTCATGAGTTCCACCCGTTCGTTGTCCTGAAGCGGCGGAAGTCCTGGGCGCACAAGCTTTCGGCCGAAGAAAGTTGAATCGTCGCCCCGCTACTCTCCAAGGTGGCCGCCCTTCGTGACCAAACCGCAGGAGTTGTGCTGAACGGCTTGCACCTGGCGAGCGTGTTCCTCAAGCGCAGGATCCAGCCTCTGCAGGAGAGGCCTTCCACGATGTGGGAATACCAGGGTGTTGAAGACCCCAGCCACGTGAGTCGCAAAGAACTTTCGAATGTTGAATTCGAGAAGAAAATCGCGGCCATCACCAGCTTGAAAGTGGGCGAGGCCTTCCCTGACTGCTCTGTCGCAGCTTTTGAGGCTTCGAGACCTCCTCCACCCGAAGTAAGTTCAAATTTTCTCTTGTCTTAGTTCTTTTCTAGCTTGAAAGTTTGTCAACTGAATTTCTTCTTCCTTTTCTTCTTGTAGAGTTTAGCGGTGGTCACCTGCTACCCGCCAGTTTCCGGTGAAGAAGTCTCGGACTTGTTGGCGAGCAACCTGGATGTCCCTGCCAACACCAGCGTCGCCGAAGCCGATTCGAGCTCTGAGCATGACTCCTCGGATGACGTGGAAGAATCGGGTAGTGATCTCCAGCACCGCAAACGCCGCCGGACGGAGGGGGACGAAGCTACTTCTAAGGACAACTCCCTTGGCGGAGGGTCTGATAAGGAGCCTCTCCACGCGACCCCGCTGAGTTTGCGCACTCCTCTTTCTCTCAAGCCAACAATCCAAACCGCTTGGAACGCGGATATGCTGGATGATGAAGATGATGACGAGTAAGTTTTCGCTTCTTCGTTCTAGTCGAATGTTTCCTTTTTGTTTCTTCTGACACTTGTAGTTTTCCTTCATGACAGCCTCCAATCCATCAGCCCTGGCCGGTTTGCTTCTTCACTTCCTCTCGAAAAAAGGAAAGAAGTTGCTGCTGCGGGTGGGACTCCAACTGCCGGCACCATACAGAACTCGCCGAGTCCAGTCCCACAGCTGCGGCTACGGACTATCGGCTTCCTAGCTTTGCGGTTAGGGGTTCGACCTCGAAAGAAGTTTTGGGCAGCTCGGCTGATCCTCTCTGCATTTCCCAAGGCCAGGTAAACTTTGTTATCTTCCTTCGCATCCTGTACTTCGTTCGTTTTAGGATTTTTATCGGGTGCACGACAGTGCTCCCGATGGGAGTAGCCCCCGAGGCTGTAGTTAATCGTGTGCGATTGGCTACAGGCTCAAGAACTTAAGCTTTTTTCTTCTCTTCAATTTATCGGGTGCATGGCAGTGCTCCCGATGGGAGTAGCCCCCGAGGCTATTCACGAGTGTGTACAGTCATGAATAGGCTCAAACTTTTCTATCTTTTTTTATTTTCTTTCTTCCTTGTTTTGCAGGCTCTCCTTGACTCCCTCGTGGCTGTTGGCTGCCATGTGATTTCGGCTAAGACGGAGTGCGTGACCCTTCGGGCAGATCACGACCGACTCGACTCGGAAGGTCAACTCCTCCGAGGTAACTTGATCTGCTTTTTCTCTTTATCTTTTCCAGTCATGCGAATTTCTTCATCTTTGAAATACCTTGTTTATGCAGCTCAAGTCGAAATTCTGAATGCTGAGAAGGCCGATGCTATCACTCGGGCGAATAACTTCGAGGCTGAATTGGAGACTGCTCGAAAGGAACTTGAGTCCCTTCGCAAGCAGTCGGCTGACTACGAGGGGAAGCTCACGGGAGCCGAGGATGCCTTGAAGAAATTGGAGGAAGTCGGCGTCAAACAGGACAATGATCTTGTCGACTTCCTCCGTCCTTTAGCTCAGAACTTCGCGAGTAAGTATTACTTGTCTTTGTCATTCTGTGGTTAACTTGGACCGCCTTTGAAACTAATTCTGCTTCTTGTAGATATCCTTGGCGTCGCGCTAGAGCTGCCTGGGGTCACTCGAGTGGATGCGGTGACGGATTCCCTTGCCCAGCTCCGGAAGCATGCGGATGGGATCGGTTCCCTCATCGGTGATACCACCCAAGTGTTGAGGAAATTCCATGAGCACCTTTTGGCGAACGTCGCAGCTCCGCCTACTTTGGGAGGTCTTCTGAAGGTTTTTCTGGAGGACGACATCCTTCAGGCCTACTCAGTTGCCCAGTCAGAGTGCGGAGCGAAGACCGCCATCCAGTTCGCGTTGGCGCATGGAGTTGAAGGCTTGGATGAAGCCTACTCGAGTCTCCCCATCAATCCTTCCACGGGCAGAAAGGTAGCGCTTCGTCCTTTTGGCGAGCTAGCTGAAGCCCTGGCTCGGAAGTTGTCCGCCTTGATTGCTAGTGCCAGTCGCAAGGGGCAACCTACTGTGAGTGGCAGCACTTCCGCGATTCCATAGGATAGGATTTATATTAAATTGTTCTTCCTCATGTAATGAACCTTTGGGATGTATTCCCGCACTTCTACCTTTAATCAAAATGTTCTTTTGATATCCGAGCTATGTGATTTTCTGCAATTGATTGTCGCGAAGTTCTCCCGATGGGAGTAGCCCCCGAGCACCTGTTTAAATGGGTGGTTTTACTTTCTCGAGTGGGGTTATTCTGAAACTTTTTTCTTTAACCTTTGTATTTTCCTCCAGGAAATTGGTGCTGCCGTGGAGTCTTCGAGTGGATCTGCTGCACGATTGGATCCGCTCGTTGCTGCTGTTAGCACTTTTGCTGGCCTCCGTGACCGTGTTGCGGATGGTGAGCGCAAGCTAAAAGTTCTGCATGGGGTGGCTGATGTAGCCAAGTGCAAACAGAAACTTGCGGTTGAACGTGAGCAGTTTGTGATGGATGAATTGGCGGCCGTTTCCAAGGATTTGCTTTGTAAGTATATCAGCCCCCTAGCTTTCCATGTCTTCTTTCTTTCTTTGACTCTGTAGCTTTCTTTACAGTTGTTCAACCTGACGATCGGTGTGAAAAGCATTGGGTGGAAAACCATATTCTTCACGAAGCCGGTAGTTCAAAACCCAATGCAAATAACTTTTGGTCCGATCGTAGTCGAGACTTTGTGCTTGCTACTTTGAAGTATCGAGTAGTCCAGGCGAAGATGCTCGTGAGTTCCTGCCATGAGACCTTGATTGCTGTGAACTCTGCTTTCTATCCGTTGGAAAGGGGTTCAGAAGATTTGAGCCATCTCCTTAGAACTTTCGGGCGAGAAGGAGAAATTCGCGAGTGCGTCTGCAACCAGATGATTTGCGGGTCTGTAGTAGCACTTTCCTTCGTCCGATTGTCGCATCCTGAGGTGAATTTCAACTCTGTATCCATGCTCTATGATGGTCTAGTCGACATGGCCCCTCATTATAGAGTTGTTCGGCCTGCAGCAAAGGAAATTATTTGATTGACCTCGGAAGAGGTGGATCGGGTATTAGCCGAGGAAAACGCTCGCCGCCGTATGTAATCGTAGGATGTATGTATCCTATTACTTTGTATAGTCGTCTTGAAACTTTATAAGGTGCCGACCTTGTTTGTATTCATGTCTTTGTAAATGATGCTATGTTAGGCGTAGCCCCCGTGTGTTTGGGGTGTATACCTGTTATTTAGCGTGTAAAGATCAATGACTTGAAAAACTATGGTTGAGAAACCATGTAATTTATTAATATGACTGAGAAGTCATGTATTGTCTTTGAGCTACAGTATGGCTAGTATAGCCTTATTTTGTCTAGTAGAATAATCTAAGGATAAAATTTGCGGAGGTGCACAACATTACATGGATTGGAGTAGATGCCACCGGTCTCGAGGTTCTTCAGTCGATAAGCGCCACCAGGGATAACTTCGTGTATTATGAAGGGTCCTTCCCACGGTGGTTCGAGCTTGTGTCCTTCCTTCTGCTTGAGTCGCAGCACCAAATCTCCTGCCACGAAGGCTCTGTGGCGAATACGGCGGCTGTGGTAGTTGCGTAGCGACTGTTGATATACCGCGGATCTTGCGAGTGCAATGTCGCGTATTTCGTCGAGTGCATCCACGTCTTCCGCGAGTGCCCTGTTAGAGGTTTCTTCGCTGTAAGCGACGACTCGTGGGGCGCTGAACTTGACGTCTTCAGGAAGGACTGCTTCAACTCCGTATACCATGAAAAATGGTGTGTAGTTTTTTGATCGATTTGGGGTCGTGCGTAGGCTCCATAGTACGGAGGGTAACTCCTCTGCCCAATGTCCTGCTGCTGGGTGCAGTCGATCTAGTAGCCGTTTCTTTATTCCAGCCGAGACCAATCCGTTGGATCGCTCGACTTGGCCATTGGTTTGCGGGTGAACCACAGAGGCGAAACTGAGAGTGATGCCCTTTTCCTCGCAGAACTGCTCTGTTTCCTTTGCTGTGAAATTGCTTCCATTGTCGGTGACGATGTTGTGTGGTATTCCAAGTCTGCACACGATGGAGTCAAGGAATTTGACGGCGCATTGAGCGCTGGCTGAGGTGACTGGCATGGCCTCAATCCATTTTGTAAATTTGTCGACTGCAACTAGCAAGTGCGTGTATCCTCCGGATGTTGATTTTCTCAGAGGTCCTACCATGTCTAGCCCCCATTGCGCAAAGGGCTAGGCGATTGGGATCATGTGAAGCTCAGTGGCAGGGGCGTGCGGCTTGGGCGCAAATCTTTGACATGCGTTGCATCTGTCGACTAGGTCCTTTGCATCCCTGGCTGCTGTGAGCCAGTAGAACCCTGCGCGAAAAGCTTTACCCACGATTGCCTTTCAGCTAGCATGGTGTCCGCAATCTCCTTGGTGGATATCCCGTAGTAGTTCCTTGCCATCCTCAGGCGCTATGCATCTTTGTAATATTCCTGATATGCTCTGTTTGTATAGTTCTCCATTGAGTACTCGAAAAGGTTTGCTGCGTCGTACTATCTGTCTAGCCTCGCGAATATCTGCTGGGAGCTGTTTGTTGGACAAGTAGTCGAGGTATTTCTGCGTCCAGACTGGCTCGACCAGAAAAACTTGTCTTGAGATATTGTGGGTAAGCTCAATCATAGCAGCTTGCGGGCTGACCTCTGTCTCCCATGTCTCGGGTGCTTCTGCTGCTTTTTTGACTTTGACTGATCGTTTTATCATCCTTTCGAAGTATATTCCAGGCGGTATGGTGTGTTTGTAGAACCCATGTTTGCCAATTTATCCGCTTCTTCGTTGCTGGATCGCGCAATGTGTTTTAGTTCGCACCCTTGGAAACTTCCTACGAGTAGATTGTACATATCTCGATAGGCAACCATGTTTTCTGCTGTTTGACACGAGAAATACAAAAACGACAAACGCTCCTTATAAGAAGAGAGCGAATGTGTATCTCTCATACGCCGGGGGAAATACAAGAAAGTAAACATGCGGGCGTGCCAGTGTACAAAGTACACAAAAATAAAAGAGAGGAACATTGTATCATTAATCGTAATGACTAATACACAAATATTCCACATGTGCGCTCCGTGGCCTGCTGGCGCGGCCGATTGTGGCCTCCTGGTTCCCGGGGACTCGGAAAGCTCCCGGTTAATTACTCCCGCGGAAGGACCGCGAGACACCTCCGATTAAGCTGCTTGGTCGTCGTCTTCAGTCTTCGCTTCGCGTTCTTCTTGCATGGTGGTGGTGGTGATGTGTGTTGGCGTCGGCGAAGTCCGTGTACTAGCATGTACATGTGCCGTAGATAGCATGGCCTTTGCTCCGGCCATGCCCGCCTCGCCGTCTTGCCTCGTCGGTCTCGAACGGCGTTGAAGTGGTTGTAGTCGTTGTAGCATGCATAGTACTGCTTGACGTCGACGTCGTGACGGCTTTGCAGCTCCGTCGGAAGTGCGAGAGGTATCCCCACGGAAGTAAATATGGTTTGGTTTGGAGACGGTATGAGAAAGATGAGGTACACCGTCTGCACATCCGGAAGGTCGCGAGCACGCCGCCGATCGCGGCAGCGGTCTCACGCGTGCAGAAGAGTGTGCACACGGTCGTCTTCATGCCCATGCAAGCACGAGAGCTAGGAACATGCATCAGCTAGCTCATGGCTGCCCATGCACGTACAAGCATTAGAAGAGCACCCCTGCTCTATGCTCACGTCAGGAATTTGGCACTTGATCATGCGCGTACGTGTACTAGCTCCACCGGATAGCTTGCTTGTTCATATAGACCACGCAGTTGGCCACGGACCAGGTGGTCGTGACAGCCATGATGGGGGAAGGATGCGGCCGTCGCGACCCACCGGCGACATGGTCACGATCGCCGCCTTCGGCCACGTATCTGGCGTGGTCACCTTCGACAGTGCGCGTCGCAACCACAGCTGCCGCCTCGGGTGGTGAACATGGTGTGCCGCGGCCCTCCGACAAGCCACGGGCATGGCCGCTCGTCGCGCCCGTGTGCATGGCACACGTCCGTCGTACATGGCCATGATAATGGAGCCGATGGTCACGTGCATCCCGGCGCACACGCATGTCCACTACATTGAGTAGTAGCCTCCGGCGGCGTGCATACTAAACCGTCCGCGTTGCTACGCCTGCAGACCCCGGCTATGCGCGTGGTGTGTCGGCGGTGGGCGCGTCGCGGCGCTCATCTCCGGCCGCGGGCGTGATGCGCCCGTGGAACAGCAACATCCCGAACAGCAGCGTGCCAAGACGCTTATTGATGGCGCCCGACATACAGCTAGGCATCGCCGTACGCCCTGGCACCGGCTAGTTCCCCGGCCACGGAAGTAGAGATGCCGCCAGGTTGCTCACCGGCAGCCCGACGACGCCATCCCGCAGAGTGCGGCCACGGCTACATGCTGGCAGCCGCTATGAAGTCATCGCGGGGACGGCGAGATGGCGTCGGACCTTATGACAGCAGCCCCGACGAGGCCGCACATGGACGGGGGTGGTGATGGCGCTCGGCCGCACACCGGCCGAGCGTAACAACGCCATCGCGGGGACGGAGATGTCACCGGCTGCTTGCCGGCAACTCGGCGACTTGCCGATTGCCTCCAACGTCGGCGGCACGCAGATGCTGGATACACAGAATAGAAAACATAGATCAGCTCGATTCCTCACCATTAGAGAAGATGATGGCCATCGTCTCGCTGCTCTTCACGGCAAGCTTGCTAGCCTGCTATGCTCGATCGTTCTCTCCTCTCGGCCGCCTGCGCGAGAGAGACGATCGTGGCTTGAGATTGGATCTCAGGCTAGTTGTGTTGCCTCCTAGACGTATATATGCGTGGACCTCTGGCGTCCTCCTGTTCCTCTGTCTTCTCTCCTCCCTCCTCCGATCTGCTTGGGGGCTAGACTTATATAGGCAGCTCTATAGGTCGGTTGGTGGAGTTCCGGTACCGCACGTCGCGGAGTCACCGCGTTAAAATCTTGCAGATAGATCTGATCCTCCCAGCTTACTTGGACGATACGTAGATATGCAAAAGAGTTGTTGCAACCTCTTCTGCGCATGTCGTGCATGCAGCGGCCGCTGCTCACCCGGCCCTTTAAGGCCCATATCGTGAGAGCTGATCACGTATAAACAAGTGCCTTAGACAAACATGGTTAGCTCACGCAAACTTGTAACGTGCATGAGGAGGCTAAATGATTGTTAAACATATGGGCTAATTAAGCTCCAATCATTAATAATTGGGCTAATTAAACTCCCTGCTTAGAGACAATGAATGCGGATAAATTCTCCTTGGCTGAGCTTCTTTATATTTTTTTCCATTCCCGCGACTCAGGTGTGTGTCTCATATTATTAGCCCAAATTTATCGTCAAACATCTGCAATGGCGTCACACTCTTTCATTGTCTGCTGCACTATGAGGTTTGAATCTCCATAGATCATTAGTCGTGTTGCTCCACAGGCAATCGCCATCTTCATGCCGTGTAGGAGGCCTTCGTACTCTGCATCATTATTTGACGCTGGGTCGTCGGGTGGAAACTCCAATCGGAGGACGTATTGTAACTTGTCACCTCTCGGGGATATTAGGACTACCCCAGCTCCGGCTCCTTCGTTTCTCTTTGATCCATCAAAATACATTATCCAATTGATTGTATACTCTGGAGGGCCTGGTGTCTGTAGTTCTGTCCACTCGCTTAGGAACTCCACGAGCACTTGTGATTTGATAGACTTGCGACCCGCGTATATGATGTCCCAGGCGCCGAGCTCGATATTCCACTTTGCAATTCTTCCAGATGTCATTGGGTTATTCATGATAGTACCCAGTGATGCGTCGTTTACCACAGTGATGGTGTGTTCCTGGAAGTAATGTTTGAGCTTTCGGGCTGTGAGCACCACACCGTACGCGAGCTTCTGGTAATGGGGATATCTCTGTTTGCAGGGTGAAAGCACTTCGCTGATGAAATAAATTGGCCTTTGGATACCAAACGCCTTGCTGTCCTCCGGCCGTTCAACCACGATTGATGTGCTGATGACCTGATTTGTCGCGGCTAGGTATAGGAACAGTGGCTCCCGTTCTTGTGACGTTGCCAGGACGCGCCTGCTCTGCAATACTCGCTTGAGGTCTGCGAATGCTTTCTGTGCTTCGGGCGTCCACTCGAACTTATCCGTTTTGTTCAGTAACTTGTAGAAGGGTAGCGCTTGCTCGCCTAGCCTTGCAATGAATCTGCTTAGCGCGGCTAGTTGTCCCGCGAGCTGCTGCACGCCACGGAGATTGGTTGGCTCCTTCATTGTCAGGATTGCTTGGATTTTTTCCGGGTTAGCTTCGATCCCTCGAGCGGAGACCAGGTACCCGAGAAGTTGTCCTGCAGGGACGCCAAAGACACACTTGGTCGGGTTGAGCTTGATTCGGTATGCGTTCAACACGTCGAATGTTTCTCTGATATCATTGAGAAGTGTATCTCCCACTCGAGTCTTGATGACGATGTCGTCAACGTACATTTGCACGTTCCTGCCAATGATCTTGGCGAGGCATTTTTGCATGCAGCGCTGATATGTTGCGCCTGCGTTTTTCAGCCCGAAGGGCATTGTTGTGTAGCAGTAAACACCGTGGGGTGTTATAAACGCCGTCTTCTCCTCGTCCTGCTTCTTCATCCTGATTTGATTATAGCCCGAGTAGGCGTCCAAGAAAGAGAGGCGTTGGCAACCTGCTGTGGAGTCCACGATCTGAACGATTCGTGGCAGGGGAAAGTTATCCTTTAGACAGTGTTTATTCAACGACGTGTAGTCGATGCACACGCGAAGCATGTTGGTATTTTTCTTCGGGACCAGCACCGGGTTTGCTAACCAGGTGGAAATTTTTATCTCGCGAATAAATTTTGCTGCGAGTAGTCTGTTTACTTTTTCTCCGAGTGCTTTTTGTTTGGGCTCTCAGAACCTTCGGGTAGTCTGCTTGATAGGCTTGGCGTCTTTGAAGACTTTGAGTGAGTGCTCGGCGAACTCCCTGGGTATCCCTGGCATATCTGAAGGCTGCCAGGCGAAAATTTCCCAGCACTCACGGAGGAGCTCGACGAGCGTGCCTTCCTATGCCGGCGAGAGGGTGGTAGACACCATCGCCGTCTTCGCAGAATCCGTCGGGTGTACTTGATGCTTGCGGGTACTGCTATTTGTGTTGAACTCGAGCTCTGGAGCGTTCTTCTTTGTGAGAGGCATCACGGAGTGATCCGTGGTCTTTGCTATCTCCTCTAGTTCTTCTTGCATCCCGAAGGATTGGGCGATCTCGTTGAATTCGATGTCGCATTTATTGGACTTTTGAAAATCACCGTCGATGGTGATTGTACCATATTCTCCAGGTAAGTTGAGCTTCAGGTATGCGTAGTGTGATACTGCCATGAATCTGGCGAACGCCGTTCGACCGAGAATGGCGTGGTACTGTGAGGGCCAATCGACAACTTCGAAATCGAGAAATTCTCGCCTATAATTGCTTCGGTTGCCTAGCACCACCTCTAGGTTGATCGTTCCGAGTGGACGGACTGCTTTCCCTGGAACTATCCCGTGGAAGGATGTCTTTGATTCCGCGAGTCCATCCAAATTCTTGTTCATACGCCGGAGTGTGTCTGCGTAGATGATGTTGATGCTGCTGCCTCCGTCCATGAACACGCGAGCCAACTCGTAATTGCCAATTTGTGCTTGTATGACAAGTGCGGCGTGTCCTGGTCGATAGACTCGCGGAGGGTGGTCTTCCTTGGAAAAGGTTATCGGTTGCTCCGCCATCTTCAGATACTCGGTTCTTGTAGGTGGAGTTTGCACAGCCATGCATAGCTGTCGCGTGTTCGTCTTCTGAGCTCTGCGTGATGGACAGACCTTTTGTATCATGCCTAAGAGTCCTGTTGGGTTTGGGTACCCGTTGGCTCCCTGATTTGGGGCGGGTGGCGCTGGCAGCGCAGCTAGCATTGCGTTTTGGTTTCCTGCTGGGGGCAGGGCTTACGGCTGTTGAAATCCTTGAGTTCCTTCTCCAGGAAGCCGTGGGTAACCCTGATTAATTGTTGCTCTGTTTTTCTTCAAGAGGGCCTCGTGGATATCGATGAACTTTCGGCAATCCTTGAGAAGGTGTATTGCCTTAGTTTTGCATGTGCGCTTATCTGTAAATAGATGTAGCGTGCAGTAACCGTCAAGGTCCTCCTCGGGGGTTTTGTCTTCTTGCTTTGGCTTCCACTCGCGTTTTCCACGATATCCGTTGTCGCAATTTTTTGTGAACTCTGCTGCCACAAATTCTTCTCGATCATCATGGTCGTAGTTCTTTCTTCTTTTCTTTCGACTATGGCGACCGTCATCGCGTGCTGGGGATGAATCTTTCTCATTGCGCACTGCGTCTTCGCCGTTTGCCCATCTATCGGCTATGGCCATCAATTCTCCCATGGTTTTGGGTGCTAGTCGCCACAGTTCTTCCCTGAAAGAAGTTCGCCGTGCTCCTTTGGCGAATGCTTCAACTGCGACTTCTTCTCATATATTTCAGGCTGTATTCCTTAGTGTGGTCCATCGTTGAATATATTCGCGAGTAGACTCGCCACTTTTCTGCTTGCAAACTCGTAGCTCCTCGATGGTCGCAGGTCTTTTGTATGTTGCCTGGAAATTTTTGCAGAAATCGAGGTTTAGGTCGTCCCAAGACCCATAGCATGTCTTCGACCTTCCTTCGAGCCAGCTGCGGGCAGCACTGACTAGGTGTAGGTTGAGGTACTGCATAGCTGTGTTTTTGTTCCCACATTGGCATTTTACTGCCGTGAGGTAATCTGACAACCAGGCCGAAGGCTCTTGCGAACCATCGTATTTCTGAACTTCCGTGGATAGCTTAAATCTTTTGGGTAGCGGCGCTTCGTGGATGCTGCGGGTAAAGCATAGGGCTCCACAGACTTCGTCATCGGAGGATGTGGATGGGGAGTGTCGTGGTGGCGTCACGGCAGATGCCATAGGATGGCTAAAGATGTGGGGACGATGGACGCTGGAGGTGTCCGGGGAGGGATCACGCGACGAGTAGCCGCGTGAGGTAAGATCCACACAACACAAACAACACGATGTACCCAGGTTCAGGGCCCTCGTGAGGAGGTAAAACCCCTACTCCTGCCTTCCTCTATGTATTACGATGCCTCTCCGAGTAGGTACAATACAAATGATATCGCTACCGAGTAGCCCCTTGCTCCTCTCCGAGTAGAGCTAGGGCAAGAACTTAGGGTTTCTAGGGTTCACTACGAGCCTAGAATGAGATCGTCCGTGTGCGTCCCTCGCGCAGGAGGCGGCTGGGCACCTTATATACATGGTGCCCTAGCCGGATACGTCCAAATCTGGACAAGTGTCGACATAGTGTCCACACTGTCCTTTCTCCGAGTACCCGCTGACAGCTTTGGTCGTTGGTCTTGGCTGCTTCTGTAAAGTCGTTGGGCAAAACTAGGGGACAGACTGGTATCACTGTACCTAGTCACAGAGTAGGCCCCCCTTATCCTGCCACCGACTGCTTCCATGCTGTCACTGTCAGGCAGGCCGTCCCTACGTGAACAGTAGTTCGAATGCTGCCAAGTACGGACCCAGGATACGCGGGATCCTGTGTCAGAACGGCTCCTTTGACTTCCTGCCCGAGTAGTTTCCCGCCAAAGGTTCCCGCCAATTGTACTCGGGCCAAACCTTCTACTCGACAAGGTAAAACTTGACTGATATCTCCTTCTGGTCATCTTGAGGTGAGACCGGGTAGCAGTCGACCGGGTAGCGAGTACCCGGTAGTCGGCTACTCGACCAAACCTCTCTTCTGTAAGCGGCCTTTACCACCTGTCTTTACCCTACTCGGGGGTAACCCCCCGACAGCAGTCCCCGAAGCTGGTTGAGTCTTGCGAGCTTGTTCACTAGGCTCTGCCAGCTTAAAACCAGCCTTTGCATCTCAGCCATCGAACCTCAAGATGCCGAGTAGGTCCTCCGAGTAGCTATCCGGAAAGTATCCTGAGTCTCCTCTTTCCGAGTAGCACTTGCTTTCTACTCTGTATCCGAGTAAAAAGACTTAGCGAAATTTCGCAAACTGAGCCTCTGCAGCGCAGAGCAACATCCAGCCCTTCACGCAGGCACTGCCTACGTGTCAAGCATCCACGACCTTGTCGTTTGGTTGCCCAGGACACGACGCCACGTGTCCAGTTCTCACGCTGTGGGCCCACTGGCCGTCATGTCCCATCACGCGCAATTACTGGCCACGATCTGAAGGTGGGATCAAATGCGGCCGTTACGCGCGCAGCCCGCGCTTGTGTGCGTTTCTATCCGGCCACAGGACCCACCACACGCCACAGTCGATCCCACTCCCGTGGTGGTAACGGTAATCCCGCGAGGGAGGTATAAATACCCCTGCGGTAATTTCCTTTTCTTCTTCCCTGCGCTTTTCCCCTTCTGCCTCCTGTTCTTCTTCTCCACCGAGCCCTCCGCCGCCGCGCAAGCTTCCGCGCCGCCGCGGACTCTGTCCACCGAGCAACTCCACTCGAAAATCATCCACTCCTCCCACTCGCAAGGATGGCCAAGGCTAGCTGGGCGGGTTCCTCCGTCACCCAGGCCAATCTCGCCTGGCTCGTGTCCAGCAGGAGGGTTCCCCCCGGCGTGGAGTGCCGGGCACCCGACGACGAGGTCGTGCCAACTCCGCGAGACGGCGAGCGGGTGGTCTTCATGTCGCACTTCGAGCGCGGCTTTGGACTGCCCGCCTCGGACTTCTTGCGCAAGTTCCTCGACCACTTTGGGCTGCAGATGCATCATCTGCCGCCCAACGCGGTCGTCTTCCTCGCCTACCACGTCGTCGTCTGTGAGGCTTTTCTCGGCATCAGGCCCACGACTGATACGTGGCTCAGGTACTTCAATCTCCGCCAACAATCAGTCGGGAAGAAAGAAGGTGCAGGTATCGGCCGCGCCACCGACACGGGCTGTGCCATGATGGTGCAGCGGACGGGTACAAACCATCCCCGCATCCAGGGGCTGGATTCCTGCCGAATGTGGCAACAGACATTCTTCTATGTCAAGAATGTCCCCGCCACGGAAGGAGGTGTGGTTGATGACCGAATCAACCTGCCCGCTTGGAGGAACCGTGCTCCACTCGGGTCGAACTGGAAGGAGAAGCCCAACATCGACGAAATCGCCGTCGAGATAGAAGATAGGCTCGGCGAGTTGAAGAAGCTGGGCCTCAAGAATGACGACCCGGTGATATGCTGGATCAAGCGCCGAGTACTCCCACTGCAGGAGCGCTGCCATCTCATGTGTTACATGGGAGGCCCGCGCGACTGCACCAGGACCACCACCATCGAAATTGACGACGTGGATGTTGCCTATCATGCCAGGAACATGCTGAAGACAAGCCTCACCGAGAGGTGGCGGTATGGCTTCGCTCCGTACAGCCGCACGCTACCGATTGCCCGGGTACGTTCTTCCTTCTCTGTTTTCGCCTCTGCTTTCCGAGTAGATAGCTTCCCTTTCCGCCCCGACTAGCAATCACCTGATGCGCCGAGTAGAGAACTTAGTCGACTCACGCTTAGGCCTAGTATGCTTTGTGTGTGCACGCCTATCCGGGTAGAACACTTGGAAAACTGCATAGGCTTAGTGTGCTTTGTGCCTGCACGCCTGTCCGAGTAGAATACTTAGAAAACTGCATAGGCTTAATGTGCTTCGTGTTTGCACGCCTATCCGAGTAGAGTTCCATCCTGATACTCGGTTGACTTATGATCCTTCTCTGTCTTTCAGACTCTTACTCGACAGTTGATTGAGAGTCGCGAGGTTTTTGAGGAGAACTGGTTCGCCGATCGCGAGGAGGATGACATGTTGCCCTCTGATGACGCGGGACAGAGCAGCCCCGCTCCTGACAAGCGCGATGCTCTCCGCACTTGGTCAGATGAAGGCTCTCACGGTATTGTTATTTTTCCTCTCGTTTGCTTCCGAGAAACACCAGCCCCTTGTATTGCTGTTTCTGATTCTTCCTTCTTCTCTTTTGAATTTCTCAGATGAGGCTGCTGCGGAGAAGGAGGACGAGGATGAGGGCGAGAACGAGGGTGATGCGCCCCTCGTCGTCCAACCTCTGTCTACTGCCCCTCCCGAAACCCGCAAGCGGACCGGGATCGAAGCACAGGCGCCTCCAGCCAAGAAAAGGAAGCCCGCCGAGAAGGAGGAGGCCGCCGAGAAGAAGAAGAAGGTTACTGTCAAGAAACCCCGACGACAGCTTAAATCCACCACTGCGTGAGTTCTCTTCTCGTTTGCCCTCCTTCTCGCGTAATACTGTTTTCCTCCAAACCTTCTTCCAATCCTTAACTCCTTTCTTCTCTGCAGTCCTGCCATGGATGCGAACGCAGCCCTCGCATCCGACCCAGCCCAGAAGAAACCAGTACCTCTGGTCAACCTGGACGATGATGATGAGGACCGCGACGCCAATGCTGCTGCTGCCAACCCAGCACAAGGAGCAGCGTCTGAACCAGCAGCACATGACACCGCCGCCCACGACGAGAGACCCCCTTCTCCTCCGGCTAGCAACGCCGAGGAGAATCAAGAACAAGAAAAGCAAGACGCCGCCGCCCTTGAGCGGCCAGAGGCAGAGCAACCCACCACCGAGGCTGCCGCACAAGAGAACGTTGCTGCCGAGCAGCTGGTGACAGATGACCCCGCCGCGGATGCTACCGTAGCAGATGTCTACCCACTGCCAGGCGGTGGATCTGCGGCGCCACCAACTGCGCAAGGCCCTACGCCACCAACTGCGCAAGGCCTTACACCACCGACTTCCTCCTCGTCTCCACAGAGCAAGGACACATCCAGCTCTCCTGGGCGAGCAGCCAAGCAACAGGCCCTTGATGCTCTGAGGGATTACTGTTCCAAGAAAGGTCTATCCGAGAAGGAGACTGCCGATAAGGTGGCTGCCGAGGAGGCCAAGGCCAAGGAGGAAGCCGCCGAGAAGGCCAAAGCCGAGAAAGAAACTGCTGAGAGAGCCAAGGCCGAGCGGAAGAAGGCCAGGGCTGAACAGAAAAAGACCGAGAAGCGAGCTGCCGAGGAAACAGTCGCCGAGAAGGCAAAGGCCAAGACTGAGGGGAAGAAACCCGAGGATCTCGAGAAGCAGAAGATCGAGAAGGAGCAGACGAAGAAAAGGGCCAGAGAGCAAGGCGCATCCGCAGGCGGAGCACTCGCGATCCGCGACTCCGGCCCGATTCCTGCTGCACTCTCTGCGGGCGTTCGCGCTGCTGGCCAGCCTTGCTACCCGGAATATATGATTGAGGTTAGCCACCAACATAGCATCGGCTTCCCTCCCCAAGATAAAGCTGTAGCTATTCAGAAGGGGAGGAAAGCAGTAGCCAGGAATACTCCTCCCTTCGATCCAGCCCAGAATAAACCCGTCAATATTGCTTCTCGGGGACCCCAAGACAAGCCAATAACCTCCAAGGGTCTTGAGCAGGTACTGGATACTGTCGGCTACATCAGCGCCAAGTGGGACAGCGGGGTTCTCGGAGAGGAGAAGTGGCACGGCTTGACCCTTGGCTCCGTCGACCACTACCGCGTGGAATGGAACAAGATCGACCTGGGACACCAGCCCATGTCCGTCTCCACCGATACCGCAACCCTCGCAGCCAAGATGTTCTTGCACCGCAAGAACGCCGAAGATATCGAACAGAGCTACGCAGTAAGTCTTTTTGCCTTTTCCGAGTTGAATTTTCTTCTCTTCTACTCGCCCTTCTTCTTTCTCACCATCACTCCCAGTCCCCGAGATTTGGGTCGAGTAGGTGGATACTCTCCGAGTAGCCTCCTACTCGGGCCGAATCTTCTCTGCATTGCCTGACTCATTTTCTTCTCGGTTTTCAGGATAGTGTTCTTAAGCGGACCAACTTGTACCGCATCCTTCTCTGGAATCACTCCATCGCCAGGAGGCGTATTGCTGCGCTGGAGAAGGAGAAGTTAGCTGCTGAGGTCGCGAGCAAAAATGCAAACGACAGCACCCAACAGCTGGCCGAAGTGCAAGGTACGCCTTTAGCCACGCGGTTCCTGCGTTTTATGGTTACGCCCGCTTCTGCTTTTTCACGCATTAACCTTTCCTTCTCTGCAGAGAAACTGAAAGCCTTGGCCGATGAGCATGAAAAATGCCGTAGCTTCGTGGAGAACGCCGAGGCCACGATAAAGAAACTTGAAGGTAAGTTTACTGTTTACTCGGTGTGACCTTGAGTTTGGTTCTTCTTTGCCCATTTACTGACCTCATCTTATCTTTTCGCAGAAGATTATAAGTCATTTGCTGAGGCGCACCAAGATTGCGTCCAGCCAGCAGAGGTGGAGAAACAGCTGTCCGACCAGGCCATTACTCTGATTAAGGACCACACCACCGAGATGGAGAAGCTGCAGGTCCAGCTTCAGAACGCGCTCCAAGACGCCGTGAAGATTGGCGCCGAGAGGGACGCGGCCATCGCCGAGAAAGCCAAGGCCGAGACTACTTTCAAGGCCAAGGAGAGGGCCCTCGAGGCTGAATGCGAGACTCTGAAGAAGACCAATGCTGATCTTTTCGCTCAGATGGACACCCTGCGCCAGGTTCAATCAAAGCAGATTAACAACGAGGAATCCTGGAGAACCAAGCTGCAGCAGCTGCGCCGCCAACTGATCGGTAAGTTCTTTTCTTCATTGCATCTTTTCTTCTCGGTCCTATTCCTTCTCGGCTTCCTCTTTTCTTTCTCGGTTTTTGATCTTGCCACTTGCTATTTCAGGTATCTGGCCTCGTCTTGAGTCTACCTCTGCGCCCTCGATAGCCAAGGCCCGAGCAGTTCGCCTTTCACTGGGTGAGCCGATTGACACCAGGGCTGACATCGAGGATAGCTTGCTGGTGCTCAAAGGTTACTTCGAACAGCTGGCCGGCTGCGGGACTGATTTGATGCATGCGGGCATTGAGCTCCACCGGCTGTTCTGGCCCCATGATCCTGAGCCAAAAAGCATGCGGGCGCTCGCCCTCAAGCTGGAAGGCGTGAAGGCCGAGTTGAAGAAGTGGCGAGCCTCCGGAGCCCGTGCTGGTGCGGACGTGATGCTTCTCTGCATTGCGTCCTGGTATGAAAACTTGGATATGCAGCTCATCCGCGGGAAGCGCAATGACTCCAAGTGGGAGACTGACGCCGATAGCGTGGCCTTGCGCAAGCAAATTGCATATGATGTCGCAGAATGCGCCGAGACGGAGGTCTACATCGACGGCGTCCCCGAACCCGACACCGAGTACGAGGACGAAGAAGATGATGACGAGGCGGAAGAGCTTGGTGATTTCTTCGAATCTCCCAAGGGCAAGGCCGGGAAGGGAAAAGCCACTGTCGTCGCGAGTAGCGATGAAGACGAAGAGGCGCACATCGACTCCGAGCCACTCGACTTCGGCACTTCCTCAGGTGCTGCTCTCGACGACACGGTGCCTCCTCCTGGCCATGCTTCAGGCTCCTCCTCGACTCCAGGACCCATCTCGGTGGCCACGGCCACTTCCGAGCAGGCGGTCACCCAGGAAGACGCCGAGATGGAGGAATCCGCCGCCGTGCAGACGGGGGCGGATGCCACTCAAGCCGGCACCGAAGAAGCAGCTACCGCCAGCGCCACTGAAGAAACTGCTGCCAAGGCCGCCGCCGAGGAAACATCAGCCAAGGCCAGCGCCGAGAACATCTCCTCTTCAACTTGAAGCAACCTGCAATCTTTTCTTTCACTTGAACATTTTATCAGATCCCCGGGATGCCGGGAGCAGATGTAACAGACTACCTTTATCTTGCTTGCTACTCAGTTTTTATGCCCACTCGGTTTATGTTGACATTAATCAATTTGAACGACACTGGCTTAATGCCGAGTTGTGTTTCCATGCGAGTCCCCGAGTAGCTTTTCTCATTCACCCTGTCTTTTCATCTCTGCTCTACCTGCGACTTGTCGCTTGTTTGGTATTCGAGTCACAAGAATCAAAGAACAAGGCTGCAAATACTTAGCCGCTAGAAAACAATCATGATAACGCAGCCCACCACCTAGCCGAGAAGACGAAAACAGGGAACAAAAAGTAACCGACAATCTACTCGGTTCCTGCACTCTTTCTTCCTTAGTGATTTTCGTGTGCTCATTGACCTTTTGCTTGTTCTCTTGCTTGCCATGAAGCCGGGTTTCGGACAGCAGCGGAGTCGAAGAGTTGGCATATAGGTTTAAACACAGTACTCAATGCACTTTTGAGTTCTGAAGTGAAGCAACCGAATAGACAAAGGAACAAGCCGAGTAAAAACACTTAGAGCAATTTTGGACGAGGGCAGTCCCCGAGAACAATTTTAGATTGCAGAGTAGAATTTCAACTCGGATGAAAGGGTACATACACATCTTTGCTTACGAATGAAAACGACGAAGTAGAGCTACATTCCAGGGACGCTTGGTTTCCTCTCCAGCTTTATCTGCCCTGTTCGCCTGCGATGGGCGCACATCTACAAGATAGTACGCGTCATTGTGCAGCGCTTTGCTGACAATGAAAGGCCCTTCCCATGGAGGAGACAACTTGTGCATCCCGGCTGTGCGCTGCACAAGCCTAAGGACCATGTCTCCTTCTCGGAAAACCCTTGGGTTCACCTTTCGGCTATGATAGCGCCGCAGGTTTTGCTGGTAGATAGCCGAACGTGACAGAGTCAGCTCTCTTGCTTCTTCAAGCAGGTCAACGTCGTCTTCTCGAGCTTCTCTCGCCTCCACCTCAGTGTAGAGGGCTACTCGGGGGGAGTCATGCTCTAAGTCTATTGGCAACACGGCCTCAGCCCCGTATACCAAGAAGAATGGCGTGTAGCCGGTTGACCGGTTAGGGGTAGTCCTTAGACTCCACAACACCGCTGGCAACTCTTCTAGCCAACACCCAGGTGTTTTCAGCAACGGCTCAATCAGCCTCGGCTTGATGCCTGCCAGTACCATTCCATTTGCCCTCTCAACTTGCCCATTGGAGGCAGGGTGCGCGACTGACGCAACGTCTAGTCGGATATGCTTATCTCTGCAGAATCGCACCATTGCCCCCTCTGCAAAGTTGGTGCCGTTGTCGGTGATGATACTGTGCGGGTAGCCATATCTCATGATCACATCCTTCACAAATTTCACAGCTGTGACCCCATCGCACTTCCGAATAGGTTTCACCTCGATCCACTTGGTGAACTTGTCCACCATGACCAAGATATGTGTCATGTTGCCCTTAGCCGGCTTGAAGGGACCAACCATATCCAAGCACCAAACAGCAAACGGCCATGTGATAGGAATTGTTTTCAACTCGGATGCTGGCATGTGAATCTTACTTGCGAACATCTGGCAGCCGGCGCACTTCCTCACAATGTCCTCAGCTTGCTGCAATGCAGTGAGCCAGTAGAAGCCATGCCGAAAAGCTTTCTTTACTAAAGCCCGAGAAGAGGCGTGATGCCCACATTCCCCTTGATGTATCTCCACCAGGATTTCTTCTCCTTCCTCTGGGCTCACACAGCGTTGCAGCACACCAGTGGCACTTCTCTTGTGCAGCACATCTCGGACTAAGGCGTAGCCCTTGGATCTTCTCTGAATCTGCCTTGCGGTCACCTCATCTTCAGGTAAAGTACCGTCCCTTAGAAAGGATAATATGGGCATTGCCCAGCTCGGTGTCTCCCGCACGGGAAACACTGGTTCGTCCATTTCCATTGGGACAGGCTCTGGTGGCTGCACAGGAGGAGTAGGAGCGCTTCTCTGCAGCCCAGATCGATTGGCGAGAACTTCTTCAATGAATGCAACAGCTTCTGGGTTGAGGGCGGCAGTCCCCGAGTAAGGAGTGGCAGTCCCCGGGTAAGGAGTGGCAGTCCCCGGGTAAGGAGTGGCAGTCCCCGGGTAAGGAGTGGCAGTCCCCGAGTAGAGGACGGCAGTCCCCGGGTTCCCTGCGGCACTCTCCCAATCAATCTCCATTGAGTCAGATTCCTCACTTGGCAGAGAAGGGACAAAGATGGATTCCGAGTTGGGGGAAGGCTTGATGGATGGCTTCCTCAAATGCTCCAAGGCAATCCCTGCCGGGATGGACTGCCGAGAAGATCCCAACTTGGACAGCTCGTCTGCAGCTTCGTTCTCTGCTCGGTGAATATGCTGGAACTCACATCCTTCGAAAAACCCAGTCATTGACTGCACCAGGAAACGATATGATGCCATGTTGGCATCCAAAGCATCCCAGGTACCTGAGACTTGCTGCACCACTAGATCTGAGTCACCATAGCATATAATGCGCTGCACGCCAACCTCCTTTGCTACTCGCAAGCCATGCACCACTGCCTCATACTCGGCTACATTGTTGGATGCCTTGAAGTGAATCTGCAACACATACTTGAGTTGATCCCGCTTGGGTGACGTAAGCACAACGCCAGCCCCGAGGCCTTCTTTCACCTTTGAGCCATCAAAGTGCATCTTCCAATAGTTGGAAACTGGAGCGGGAGGTTCATACTGCATCTCGGCCCAGTCCACAAGAAATTCCGCCAGTACCTGAGACTTGATTGCTTCTCTTCTCGTATACGCGGGAGCGTACGCGGCTAGCTCGATCGCCCACTTGGCTACTCTGCCACTCGCCTCCTTGTTACCCATGATATCCGAAATGGGAGCTGAGCTCACAACAGTGATGGGATGCTCCTGGAAGTAATGCTTCAGCTTCCTGGCGCCCAGGTACACACCATATGTCATCTTCTGGTAGTGAGGATAGTTTTGCTTGGAACTGGACAGCACTTCACTGAGATAATAGACCGGGCGCTGCACACTCTTGCCTTCTTCTTCTCGCTCCACCACAATCACCACGCTGACTACTCGGTTAGTCGCGGCAATGTATAGCAGCATAGGCTCCTTGGGTAGCGGACTAGCCAAGACGGGAGCGCTAGCCAACATTGCTTTCAGCTCATTGAATGCCACATCCGCCTGCGGAGTCCAGACAAACTTGTCGCTTTTCTTCATCAGCTGGTACAGAGGTAGAGCCTTCTCGCCCATTCGGCCCAGGAAACGGCTCAGAGATGCCAAACAACCAGTGAACTTCTGCACATCTTTCAATGATCTCGGCAAAGACATGCTTTCAATAGCTTTTATCTTAGACGGATTGGCTTCAATGCCCCGACTAGAAACCAGAAAACCGAGTAGCTTTCCAGCTGGTACACCAAAGGTACACTTACTCGGATTCAGTTTCATTTTGTACCTGCGTAGGTTAGCAAAGGTTTCCTCCAGGTCGGCAAGCAGAGTATGTGTTTTATTCGTTTTGATGACAATGTCATCTACGTACACCTGCACATTCTTGCCGAGCTGGTCATGCAAGCATTTCTGCATGCATCTCTGATAGGTCGCACCCGCATTCCTCAGGCCAAAACACATGACACGATAGCAATAAGCCCCGTACGGGGTAATGAAAGCAGTCTTTATTTGATCAGCAGGGTTGAGTGCAATCTGGTGGAAACCAGAGTAGGCATCTATGAAAGACAACAGCTCACAGCCGGCAGTGGAATCGATCACCTGATCGATGCGAGGTAGCGGGAAAGGATCCTTGGGGCATGCCTTGTTCAAGTCGGTGTAGTCGACACACATGCGCCATGCGGTGGCAGCCTTGGGATCTTCCTTTTTCTTCTCGACCATGACCGGGTTGGCCAACCAGTCCGGGTGTAGCACCTCCATGATGAAGTTACTGATCAGCAGCTTGGTGATTTGATCACCGATGGCCTTCCTTCTCTCATCCCCGAAACGACGTAAGGCCTGCTTCACGGGCTTGGCGTCAGGGCGCACATGCAAAGAGTGCTCAACCAACTCCCTCGGGACCCCTGGTAGATCTTCATTGGTCCAGGCGAAAACGTCCCGATTCTCACGGAGGAAGTGGATGAGCGCGCTTTCCTATTTCTCGGCCAGCCCGGCACCAATAATGGCCACGCGCTCCGGGAACTCGGGGTCAACCTGGACTGTCTTGGTTTCCTTGGCAGCTTGGAAAGCAGTACCATGCTGAGTACTCGGCACACCTTGTGCGCCAGCTTGCGCGGACTGAGCCATGGCCACCACCTCGTACATCTTCTTCTTCTCGGCAGCAATCACCATCGATTCTGCCAGCTGAGAGCTAGCAGAGGCACACTCCATGGACTTCTTGTAATCTCCCGAGATAGTGATAATGCCATTGGGCCCGGGGATCTTCATCTTCAGGTAAGCCACATGAGTGGAGGCCATGAACTTGCTCAGAGCGGGCCTGCCGAGTAGAGCATGATAGGGGCTCTGATGATCCACCACTTCAAACTGCAGGCGCTCAGTGCGGCAGTTCTCCCGAGTACCGAATAGCACATCAATCCACACTCGGCCAATCGGGTTGCAGGAGATCCCGGGCACGATGCCATGGAAAGTGGTCTTGCTAGGCAGCATCATGTTCTCGGCCAGGCCAAGCTTCTCGAGTGTGTCCTTGTACACAATGTTGATGCTGCTGCCGTTGTCGATCAGCACCTTGCTGAACCTCACATTCTTCTCGGGGCCCAAGAAGGTGGGATCCAGCACCAAGGCATAGGTACCCGGATTGGGCATCACCTTGGGGTGATCTGCCCGAGTCCACCTGATCTCCTGGTCGCACCAGTACATGTAGTGAGGGACAGCCGGAATTACTGCATTGACCTCCATGGCCCGCCTGTGCTGTGACTGCTTGTCGACTGCCTCGGAAGTGAAGATCATATAGCTCTCATGGTGCTCTTGGTACTGGTTAGGGCCATTGCCCCCATTGTTGCCATTGTTGCCATTGTTGTTGCCCTGATAGTTGTTGTTGCCTCTGTTGTTGTTGTTGCGGTTGTAGTTGTTGTTGTTGTTATTGCGGTATCTCTCGTTGTTGAAGTTCTGGTTGGCTCCTAAAGCCACCTGGTTGACATTCTCCCTTCTCGGGTACACTGGCGGCCGAGCTGCGGGAGCGCGAGCAGGCTGAACCGTAGCATTGGCAGCTGGCAGAGGAGGAGGAGGAGGCAAGCCATCACTCTTGATCACATCCCACCATTCGCATTGCCGAGTAGTGTGGTTTGCAGGCCTTGAGGGGTGATGAGTGTGAAAGCTGCATGGGCCATCCTTCATGTCATCGAAGACAAACTTCTTCGGCTGCTCGGAGTTCCCGCTACTCGGCTGTGCAGTGCGGAACGGTTTCTTGTTGCCCTGGCCCTGGTTCTGGTTCTGCCCGTAGGCTCCAGCAGGTTTCTGCCTTTGGCCACCACCGCCTCCGACATTCACTGCATTCACCTCTTCGGGATCATACCGAGTATCTACTCGGTGCTTGTTGCGGAACTCGTTGCGCTTGCTGCTGTTGAAGTTTCTTCTCGGCTCAGAGGAATCCATCAGTGGCTGAGTAGGATCACCGAGTGCGTACTGATCCGCAATCTTGATGGTCTCGGCCAGGGTGTTGGGCATCTCCCTCTGCAATCTCTGCCACAGCATGCTGCCATGTCGGCAACCCTGCGCAAACCAAGTGATGGCCTGTGCTTCATTCACACCCTCACAGGTGTTCCTCAAGGTGCTCCACCGAGTAAGGTACTCGCGGTCCGTCTCGTCTTCTCGCTGCCGGCAAGCCGACAACTGCTGTGGCCTATTCGGCCTCTTGTAGGTGCTGGTGAAGTTGCTGATGAAGGCATCCGAGAAGTCCAGCCAGCAGTTAATGCTGTTCTTGGGCAAGTTGTTGAGCCAAGTGCGAGCTGGACCCTCTAGCATCTGCGGCACATAGCGTACCGCCCATCTCCTGTTGCCATTCGCGATATGGACCGCGGTGACGTAGTCGTTGAGCCAATCTTCAGGCTTGGTGCTACCATTGTAGCTCTTGGTGCCTCTCGCGAGCTGAAAACCCTTCACGGAAGGCTCATTCATGATGCGCGGGCCAAAGCACTCGGGGCCAGGAGGACCCGTGCTCTCAAGCCGCGCCGACAAGCTGATACGGTCCAACTGGTGCCTTGCATCTCCAGGCGCCAACACGCGCTCTCCCACACGGTCATGGATGTCATAACCAGCCATCTCCATAGCCGAGTAGCCATCATCATACCTATCCACCTGCATTGCAGCAGGCTGCTCCACCGGGTTGGCGACTGGCGCCACTGGGCGCGGCTGCTGCCTCTGCCGAGTAGGCGGAGCTGCGGGTTGCCGAGAAGTACCCGGACGTGCGGCTTCTCGGACACGGCTTTGAGCCTGACGGGCTTGAGAGCCTGCTCTCGCAGCGTTGTGTTCCTGCCCGGGCTGCTGCGGCACAGCAACCTGTTTCGCGGCAGCGGCCGGGTCATACACCTGCATTTGCCTGTCTCTACCCGTACGCCCGCTGCGGCTCTTCTCGCGGCTAGGATGCGGAGATGAGGCTTGATCGTTAGATCTAGCCGCGTGCGAATGAACCACTTGCGAAGCTCCAGCTCCCGGGTTGGCCTTCCGGAACTCCTCGTTCTGCCTGGCGGCCTCCAGCACCAGCTCGCCTAGCCTCTCCTGCTGCCTGCGACGCGCCTCTCCCTCTAGGCGCGGCAACTCGGCAGCCACAGCCTCCGCAGCTCGCAGCGTCTTGGCGGGTGTGCTGTACCTTGGCCTTGTGAAGGTGTTCGCGGTGGCGGACTGCGCGGGCTCCTCCGCAACAGTCGCCATCTCGGCGCCTAGGTTGCGCCGCGTAGCGCCTACCCTGCTAGGCCTCCTGGCGACCGGCGTGAAGCCGTGAGCCTTGTTGTACTCGAGCTGGTCCAGGCTCAGCTCCAACCTGATCTTCTCCAACTCCGCCTGCTCGGCGAGCAGCTCCTGGCGTTGCCGCTCGAGCTGCTCCCTCTCGGCTAGGAGCTCGAGGTCGGTGGGAGTGGGCATCCCGGTTCGCGCAGCTGACGCGGGGATGACCGTAGACGTGGAAGGCGGCAGGTTGCTCTCCTTCTCGTAGGGCCGGCGTGTCCTGCCACCCGCGGGCGGGTCGTCGACCTCCTCGACGACGGCCGCAGCGCCAGTAGCAGCTGCGCCAGCGTTCGCCGCCAAGCCCGTCACCATCACCTCCGCGCAGCACGCAGAGCTGCATGCGGGCCTTCCGCGAGCAGCAACAACCGCGGGAGGATCCTCCGCGTCGTGCACCAACTCGGGGTAGGTGTCGTTGGCGACGGTGGCGACGTAGACGAGGTGAGAGCCGAAGGAGATCACCGAGCCGCCCTCCGGCATGGCCTTGCCGCCGAAACAGCCAGCGTTGTCGGTGACGAAGTCGAAGGAGCCGAATCTGTGGACAAGGCCACAAACTACGCGCTCCGCTGATGAAGATCCCGTCCGAACAGAAACTCCAACCAGCGCCGCTGGTTGCCCCACGGTGGGCGCCAACTGTCGTGGTGGCGTCACGGCAGTTGCCATAGGATGGCTAAAGATGTGGGGACGATGGACGCTGGAGGTGTCCGGGGAGGGATCACGCGACGAGTAGCCGCGTGAGGTAAGATCCACACAACACAAACAACACGATGTACCCAGGTTCAGGGCCCTCGTGAGGAGGTAAAACCCCTACTCCTGCCTTCCTCTATGTATTACGATGCCTCTCCGAGTAGGTACAATACAAATGATATCGCTACCGAGTAGCCCCTTGCTCCTCTCCGAGTAGAGCTAGGGCAAGAACTTAGGGTTTCTAGGGTTCACTACGAGCCTAGAATGAGATCGTCCGTGTGCGTCCCTCGCGCAGGAGGCGGCTGGGCACCTTATATACATGGTGCCCTAGCCGGATACGTCCAAATCTGGACAAGTGTCGACATAGTGTCCACACTGTCCTTTCTCCGAGTACCCGCTGACAGCTTTGGTCGTTGGTCTTGGCTGCTTCTGTAAAGTCGTTGGGCAAAACTAGGGGACAGACTGGTATCACTGTACCTAGTCACAGAGTAGGCCCCCTTATCCTGCCACCGACTGCTTCCATGCTGTCACTGTCAGGCAGGCCGTCCCTACGTGAACAGTAGTTCGAATGCTGCCAAGTACGGACCCAGGATACGCGGGATCCTGTGTCAGAACGGCTCCTTTGACTTCCTGCCCGAGTAGTTTCCCGCCAAAGGTTCCCGCCAATTGTACTCGGGCCAAACCTTCTACTCGACAAGGTAAAACTTGACTGATATCTCCTTCTGGTCATCTTGAGGTGAGACCGGGTAGCAGTCGACCGGGTAGCGAGTACCCGGTAGTCGGCTACTCGACCAAACCTCTCTTCTGTAAGCGGCCTTTACCACCTGTCTTTACCCTACTCGGGGGTAACCCCCCGACAGGGAGCGCGCACGGTTTCTAGCCGCCCGACCTTTATCAACCTTGCGTTGGGCGATGTCCGATCGCGCGTTGTATCAGGGCTCGTCGCGATTGGCGTCTCCTCTCGGTTCTTTGCTGCGATGTCGCGAGCGGCTGCTATCTCGATCTTTTCGCGGGCTGCGATCTCGATTTCCTCGTGGGTTGCGATCTCGATTCCTTCGCGGGCTGCGGCTACGGTCTCGACCCCTTGGGCTGCTATCACTGCCACTCGGGCTATCTCCTTGTCGTCGAGCTTCTTTCCCCCGTGCTCGACCGGGTGATTTTTCCTTGTCAGGTGATGTGCCTCTACGCCCACATGGTGCTTCTTTGTCCTTCTGTTTGGCTGCTTTCCTGCGATCATAGGAGGCAAGCTTTGCGGCTGCCATGCCTAGTCCTTTCTGCACTTGCTTGCATTGTTCTACGCGAGGGTCGTTTTCCCCTGGTTGATTTATCTGCATGTAGGTAGCTGCGGCTAGCACCGCGGCTACGGGAGTTTGCGGATGGATGTATCCATCCTCGTCCACGCGCATAAGTGATTTGCTGATTCCGCTTAAGGACTCGCCGTCCATGGTCGCGGTTCTTGAGGCGCGTCCCTTCTTCTGGGGGCGGTTCCCGACAGAAGGTGTTAGGGACAGCTCAGCTCGACGTTGACTTGACTCGTCTGCGAGTCTTTTTCGTTTGGCTAAATCTTCTCGCGCATCTTTGATCGCAGTGGCCGCTCTCACCAGATGATAGTGGTAGGCGATTAAGTCCTCGTGTGGGGCTTCAGCCCTAGGTGGTTTGCTCGTGCGGATAGCTTCCTTTGCTCGGACCCAGGTGTCTCGTGAGACGTTGATTTCAGCGCGTTCCTTCGCGCTTTGTTCAGTTTCCGTGGGCGGCTGTTCCGATCCTGCCATGAAGACCTGAGCCAGATGTGGCTTGCGAGTCCTAGGCGTAGCTTGGAAAGCCTCCCTGACCCGAGATGGCTCCTCTGTAGAGAGGGTATGGAAATTGCCGGTGTTGAGGCGGATGGACTCGCCACTTTTTGCCAAGTAGGGTCGTGAATCGACAGCTCCTGGGCTGGAAATTGACTCAGATCCCGATTCTTCAGGGAAGTGAAGGATCCCTTCTTCGTTGGTGTAGAACTAAAAGCTCCCGAACGTCAAGGTGACGCTCTTCTCCAGATCGCTGAATACCAGACGTGATTCCGGGGAGTGAGGGGCGACTACGACAGATCCGATCTGAATCGGGTTGGTCGGAGTCGAAGTCGAAGGTATCCAACATGAGTTGATCGTCGATGAAGCCGAAGATGACGGAGATCCAGCGCCCGCCGTTCCCACAGACGGCGCCAATTGTCGAATCTGCATCTCAACAAGTCCCTCGGGTGAACCCATAGGGTTTCGATTAGGAGAACGTGTAGGCGCTGGTGACAATCGTCGGCTAGACAGGGGACACGATTTACCCAGGTTCGGGGCCCTCGTAGAGGTAAAAACCTTTACTCCTGCCTCTGTCGATCTGTATTCATGAATAGATCGGTTACAATGGGGGATTGCTCAAGTCGAGAGTACTATCTCGAGCTCAAGGCTTGGTGGTGCGTTATTGCTTGGTCCTCTCCTGGTGGTTCTCCTGGCCTTATATAGGTGGCCAGGTCTCAAACCATACCCGTGTAGGACTCGAACTCTAACCCTATGTCGGTTACAAGTTTCCTATCTTAACTCGCAAGGCATTGCGGGTGGGCTTCAATTGGGCCTTCTAGAATAATCTGCGACGCCTCCTTTAGAGCCTGGGTCGTTGGCCTGAGACCGGGTAGGCATACCCGACAGGCCTAGGATCCATCCCTTCGTCACCTGTCATAGGGCTTGTGGCTCGGCCGAGCCGACTCGTCAACAACTTTGGGCGCAGTGGCGCGCCCTTCCCGGCAGCAGGAGCCGGTCCAGTCATCATCACCTCCACGCTGCCCGCAAAGCCACCGATTGGCTGCCCGCGGACGGCGAGAACGGCAGGAGGGTCAGCAGCAACGAGCACCACCTCGGGATACTCGTGGATGACGGTGGTGGCGACGTACACCAAGTGCACGCCGAAGCTGATGACGGAGCCGCCTACGGGAACGGGCCTGCCGCAGAAATCACCCGCGTTGTCGGTGACGAAGTCGAAGGAGCCGAATATGTGGACAAGGCCACAAACCACGCGCTCCCCCGAACGAGAAACGGGTCCCGTCCGGATAGTAACCCCAGCTAGCACAGCTGTTGTCCCCACGGTGGGCGCCAACTGTCGTGGATGTGAAAATACAGATGCCATGGGATGGTTTAAGTTTGGGGCCGATGGACGTTGTGGGTATCCGGGGAGGGATCGCATGCCTAGCTGACGCGCGCTCTACACTGCAAACACAACAATCTACCCAGGTTTGGGGCCCTCGTGTGGAGGTAACACCCCTACTCCTGCCTCTCTCTCTATATATAAGTGTATGCCGAGTACAAGAACTCCTCAAGCTCAAGAAGCTAGAGGATGAAGAACCTCTCTGCTATCTCTCTTTCTCTACTTCAACTAGCAGCGCCTCGGCTCTTACGTAAAATGAACCACCAAAGAGTCGAGCCTCACGCAGGAGGAGGGATGCCGCCTTATATACTGGTGGACACCAACTACAAGTACAGAGTAGGTGACTATGCACTGTTCACCACCGCACGCCTCCGCTTCTCCGCTGACAGTGGCCGAAAGTCTCCGCGGTCTAGTCACTGACATGTCCTGTCCTCCTTGTCAGAGATAGGACGTGGCCTCTCCCATACCGCGTACTGTACCCGTGTATGCAGACGCATCATAACGCCTAGTAAGTTGAACCGCACGCCTGTACTCTCCCTGGATATACGGGATCTCCCCAATTGCTTCATTGACTTTCCCTCCGAGTAGAGCAGCACCATACATATCAGGACATTCCAAGTGCTACTCGGACGGTCCAGACACTCACTCATATCTTCAGATAGGCATCTTGTTCTTCCTACCGAGTAGCTCAACTCGGTAGCCACTCGGCTCAGTACATCTCTACCCGGTACGTACCAACTCGGTACGGCCCAACTCGGTAGTCAGTACCTCGAACACCTTTTCTCACTAACCTTGCCCCTACTCGGGGGTAGCTCCCCGACAACAACAAAAGATATATACACCACGATTTCAACAAGTCAAGAATGCAACTAATATAATACAATATCCAAATAATAGCGGGAAACAAAATAGTATCCGACTACGGATAATATACAAATTGGACTAAGAGTCCTAAAGATAAGTGATGACGTCCAATCCCTTTCCAGGTCAAGCCGTAGGGATTCCCAAGCTAACGGCATCAGACTTCAAACATGTTGACTGCATTGTGAATACAACCCCGAAACATGGGTTCAGTACTTTGAATCGTACCAATAAGCCGACAAGCAATGCTCACAAGGTACCAATGCAACCAGTCATCACAAGATACAAATACTTTGGGTACAAAGGAAGAGGTTGTTATAATGAACCTGCAGCGGGTACAGTAAGGAATCTACAGAGACACACTACAACTCCCTTCTATTAGAAAGGGATGAGAGGGCGCGACGAAACCAACTACAACTACTCGCCAAGAACAAAACCCATCCAGGATTAACCCCCGCGGCAGGAAGCAATACAAGGAAAACTCACACATGTTCAAACAGTTGAAATAATGATCTCGTTATCGCACAGGTTAACAAATATTATTAGGTGTAAGTTATCTGACTTTTGTTAGCCAACAGTTTCCCCAAGATCGTCACATAACCGCGGATGATACGGCTGCAGGGGTGCACTACTGTAGCCACACGCACCGAAACTGGCGCGAGACTGTTGGCACAACACTTCACCTCACCACAAACAAGTCCAAGGAGCCACCTAGCTAGGCTGGTACCGTATCGAGAGTCCGGCCGATGCTTCGAAGCGGACCCAACCGTTTGCGTCTACGCGCGAATTAGATCAAACCAAAATTGAAATTGTTCGCTTCACATCATACCACAAAACCTATATAATCGTACGCACATTGGTAACATAGCATCATTATCCTCAACATCGTTCTCATTGTACCTGCAGAACTGGTGATGTGCGTATGCTAAATGGAAAGCCCGAACTACGTTGTGGCATCCTGGACAAGAGTGCAGCAGGACTACTAGGTTGCGGGGATTCCCGTAGGTCCCACTATGTGGTTAGTGCGCTCATTCTTGGATTAGAGGACAAGAACCTTTTCCTAAAGCGACATCAGATGGACCAAAAATCTCGAGGGGCCTCCCGCCTGTGCCTTATCTCGAATTAAAAATTATTATTACCCCAACCATTAAGATTATTTTAATTAGGTTGAACCAACCTCATACTAGTCAGGTGACAAGATAACGGACAACAGGACACGAGCGGAACAAACCTAAGCAAGCAACTACGACACATCAGCCAACAAGTAAACAAGCAACATGTTGACAGGGTGTGAAGAATAAGGCTATATTATGACTGCAAGGTAAACATATGATAGGATCGAGACACGAGCATCAAATCATAAGGCTAAAATAAAGACAACGGAAAGCATCCATAACAAGTGAGAACGACAGCCATAGGTAGCAAGTGAGTAAAACCTGCGTGGAATCCAGCTTGTAGAGGTAGCAGAACTTATTGTTGCTCACATCATCTTAACGTTCTATCCGGTAATAAACGAATCACTAAAAGAAACAACATATGCAACACTTACTAGTACGGAAAAAAGATCCGGCATGTTCCTAATTTACATGCATGGCATGCGAGATGCAAGAGAAACATGCAACTCAACAATTTAAGCGGAACCGGAGTCCGACCAATTTATTTATAAGTTCAAGTTATTTAGCTAACCATCAAATTAAATATTGATTAACATAGTCACAAGATATTGGGTGAGCTACACAAAATTAAATAGAATGGGTAATTTAAATAACCAACTCATTCTATATTAAACTTATAGGTGAATATAACACTACTAAAATGCAATTTACAAGATGCAAACATGGGCATGGATGGAATATTAAGATTCTATTCATTTTTTTTGGACAATATTCATACATGGAACATTTAATTCAGAGGTACCAACTAAAAGATAGGGATTCATTTTTGGAAAAGAATAAAACAAAAGACAAGAAAAACAGAGGCATCTTATTTGCTACACCGATGGAATATTAAGATTCTATTCATTTATTTTTGAACAATATTCATACATGGAACATTTAATTCAGAGGTACCAACTAAAAGATATGGATTCATTTTTGGAAAAGAATAAAACAAAAGACAAGAAAAACAGTGGATCTTATTTGCTACACCTGGGTATTGATCTTGGGTGGGTTGCGCAAGTAGCAATAGCATTTGCCACTGGGTTGGCTCGGTGTGTGTTGCTGAAACGGAAACTGACACTAGATGAAGTGTCCAAGCGGAGTTAACTGAATTTTCAGACACCAAAAGTTTCATACTTCGGTGCTAGACGTGCCATGACGACGATCTGCAACGAAAGCAGTTGGTTCCCTTGCGGGAATTGGAGGGAAGCAATGCAAGGAGCACAACTGGGTGTACTCGAGGGTGCCGAGGTGTGTGCAACACATATGAGGCGTGAGGTGTGGTGCTTCCGTGCGTGAGCAGCAGCAAAGCAGGGCGGTTACACGCTAATTCGCACAAGCAGCTGCAGGTTGCGTCCATGGCAGACAACACACACGAACGAGCGGGGAACAGTTGCAGCATGCGAAGAGGAGCTGGGAGAAGGAGGATGCTCATCACGGGACTATTGACTTCGTGGTACAGTTCGACGAAGTCGGATATGGCGGGAGACGATATGGACGACGATGGCGAGCACACAGGCGGAAGGGGCCGGCGCAAGCTTGGCAACAATGAGAAAACGACTGAGCAATTCAGGCCGTGAACAAGATGGAATTGGTCGGCATAGTAAGGGTAGCTCATCGGGGTGTTTCATAGGTACTCGTTCGGCCCGGAGATAGTCCATGGCGGCGGAAAGGTGAGAAAGTTTGTCGGCGACCAAACTGGAGATGATGAAGCTGCGGGTGTCATGGTGGCCATCCGGCTTGTGCTTTATGTCGAGGAGGTAGTGGGAGGTGGGTTGGTTCTGTTCCACCGCTCATATTGGACGGGAGCGGTCATGGCGTCGGGGAGGCGGCGAGGTGCTCGGCTGTTCTATGTGGGTGTAGGAAAAATTCGGAACAAGCTGAGAGGAAGGAGAGAGAGAGGGAGGGGCGGCGGAAGAGGGAGAAGAGGGTCGAGGCCTAGGGTTGCCAGGAGGGCGCAGGGTCGGAGTTTAAAGGAGGTGGAGGAGTACTCTCGGCCATCCCATCGCGCCACTTCTGACGTGGATGCCATGGATGAGCTACCGTACTGGAGGTTGACGTGAGTGGAAGAGAAACAGAAGATGGGCTAAAAACGGGCTTGCTGGTTGGGCCTTGGCTGGCCTTCCCCTCAAAAAGATTTTTGTTCCTTTGGTTTTATTATTTTCAAAAAAAAAAATAGAAGAGGAGTTTGGGTAATATAGATATGGTTTTTGGAGGCACAAAATAATTTCAGAATATTTAGAAAATAATGTTTTATCAATTTAATTATGTTGTCAGTTTTAAATGCACGATGATGCATGATGCCATGATGCGAAAAATAAAACAAACAACAAAAAATTTATTGGGGAAAATCCCCGGATGTTACATGGGGCTTGTTGGATCGGTAAAGGATCGAATGAAACGTATGAGGCCTCATGGATGGGAGGGATTTCTTGCAAAGGTGACATTGTTTTGCAGTAAACATAGCATTGAAGTTCCTTCACCAGATGATCAATATGTTGCTTATGGAAGATCACGTCGGTATTATGAAATACAAACAAATGATGATCGTTATAAAATAGAAGTATACTTTGGTGTAGTTGATCAAATTATTCAAGAGCTTGATAGTCGTTTTGATAAGGTTAATATGGAGTTGCTTATTTGCATGTCGGCTTTGAATTCATTTGCTTCTTATGATGCACAAAAGGTAATGAGACTTGCTAAATTCTACCCCCATGACATATTAAGTGTGGAGTTGATAAGACTTGAGTTCCAACCTTATGCCTTTATTAATGACATGAGGAGAAATGATAGGTTCAAATGTGTAAATCATCTTAGTGAGCTTTGTACTATGCTTGTTGAAACAAAGAAACATCTTGTTTATGATTTGGTCTATTCACTTCTCAAATTGATATTGGCTCTTACCGGTGTCTACGACGAATGTTGAAAGAGAGTTTTCGGCGATGAGTCTAGTGAAAAACAAGTTGAGAAATCGTATGGGTGATGAGCTATTAAAACATTGCTTAGTGACATTTATTGAGAGAGATGTGTTCTTGGAATTAAGTTGGAATTAAGTGAAGATGACATAGTTGATACCTTCGTGACAACGCGAGAGCGCAGAATTCCCAAATGATAGTGATATAATTTTCTATTTATACTATATTTCGTCTTGTAAGACTTTTCTTAACGTGGTTGAACTATTTTGTATTGGCATCATGCACATTTGAAACATGTAATGATCTACAATGTCATGAATCCATTTTATATTTATATTGTTCATCTGGCAAGTTTTAATTGTTGTGCGACCAATTTTTTGAGAGTGTGCCCACCCTCCATTTTTTTCCTGCATACGCCACTGGCCGTGATGACTATTTCCAGAGATTGAATAATCCCTTCAAGAATCACTATTCTCCCACTGAATTCAACAAGAAATGATTTACTTAAGAATCACGTATCTCTTTGTAACAAAGCATGGTTACTTATGGGGTGCAGGGGACAACAGCTCCCCGCGGTACAATACGAGTTGTTACCGACTTGAATCTGAATTCTACCATGTCTAGGCTTTTACCCTTTTATATACCTCATATGAGCCGGCAGTTTGGGATGAATCGTAAGTTGTAAATTTTGGCGTTTGTAACCACACCCGATATAGCGAAGTTCTGTTGGCTGCCGTCTGTGTTCTTTTTTATTGGAAGTGTTTTTCACGTTAAAAATCTCGTGTCCACGTGCAATGCTTTGCCTTATTTTTTTATTTTTTTTGAGCTAATCTTTGCCTTATTTTATTGATATAGTTTATAACGTAATAGGCCGAGCCCAACGTGTAACCAAAGCCGCAATAGTAGCCCAATGATACCCCTAGAATTCACTGTGTCGCGAATCCACCCGCGCCATTTCGTACCCCTAAAATCCCTCGGCGGCGATTTTGCCGGCAATGCGGCCTCCGGCGCCCAAGCCCCCGGTTGCCACCTCCTCCTACAGCCAACACGAGCCTCGCCCAGAGAACCCCCTTCTCCTCCTCGCTTCCTCCCGCGCTGCCAAGCTCTCCCTCGGCTGCCCCCTCCTCGACCGCCTCCTCTCCGGTGGCCTCCCCATCGCGTCGGTTACGGAGATTGCCGGCGAATCCGCCTCCGGTAAGACCCAGCTTTGTCTCCAGCTCGCTCTCCTCGCTCCCCTCTCCCCTCTCTCCTCCTCCTCCCTCTTCCTATGCTCCGACCTCCCCTTTCCCCTCCGCCGCCTCCGCCTCCTTGCCCCCAAATCGCGCCCCGACCTCCTAGACCACGTCCTTGTCGCCGCCGTACACTCTCCCTCCGATCTCCTCTCCCTTCTTTCGCGCGCCCAGCACCACCTCTCCCACCCTACTCACTCTCCCCACCGCCTCCCTACCCGCGTCATCCTCCTCGACTCCATCGCCTCGCTCTTCCGCGCGGACTTCGACGCCTCACCCGCCGACCTCAAGCGCCGGTCAGGCCTCTTCTTCAAGATATCTGCAAAACTGAAGGAACTGGCGTACAGGCACCAGTGCGTTGTCGTGGTGACCAACCAGGTGGTCGACGTGGTCGAGGGGAACACGGGTAACACCATGGCCTGGTCGTCTGGGAGGCAGGTGAGTCCTGCGCTGGGGCTTTCTTGGGCCAACTGCGTCAACACTCGGCTGTTCCTGACGCGGGAGGTGGATAGCGACGGTGGGAGCACCAGGAGGCACATGAAAGTGGCGTTTGCGCCGCACCTGCCGGAGCGGACTTGCGAGTTTGTGATACGGAGGGACGGTGTCTTCGGCGTTGAGCCAGCACAAAGGTAGGCGCTCCTGTTTGTGATCTTTTGCCATGTGAAGGTGTGTCTGTGTAATCGTGTTTGATGAAGATTTGATGACCTGTTTGATGGGATGAGCCTGTGGGTGATGAAAGACTATGTAAGAAGATAACTTGAATTGTTCCATGGTTGGAAAGAAATGTAAATTAACACCGTTGCAATATAATGTCTTATTTGACTTGTTTGGGGATGCGGTGCTGTGCTAAGTTGTTATGAGAAACATTGTGGTTAGTTATGACGTCCCAAGGCAGAACAAACTAGGTTCTTGCCTTATTGGAATATTGGATGCTTTGCTTGAACTTATCGTATTGGTTATGAACCCACTCAAAATTTATATCTTCAGTGGAGTTTGGTAAGTGAACCTTAAATAATGAGGAATTTGGTGCCTATGAAGTCTATTGTCGTTGATACAATACACTAATACACCATCAGAAGATGTGAATTATTTTTCGGTTTACATATTTGTGTCCTGTTATAATTAGATCATTGTGCTCATGGAGCAATAGTAGCACACAAGGAATTTATGTATTAAAACTTAAGTGAGTATAAATATGCAATTTAATTCAAATTCAGCATTAAATGTTAAATAGAAGACATTACCTGAAGTGGCGAATAATATACCAAAGAAAACATTTGGTATTAGATCTGACTAATCTAACAACGCATTTTCATTTACAAAAGATAAATGATTGTTCGACACAATTTTGTGTTGTTCCTACATGACTAATTTGTGAGATCTATCATCCAATGTTTACTTTTTGCATTTCGTATTATGATGAAAGAGTTTGTGTATAAAACATATTTAATAATGTTCGATTGCTAATGTTCGATTAAAAATTTGTTGCAGTGGCAAACTAACAAATAAATGAGAGAGGTTTGCAAAACTGTGTCATAAACATTCATATATTTTTCACTCTTTCCTCTGTGTTGGCAACTTTGGACAGAGCACTGACAAAAGTAGGGCTTTATAAATGTGTTATAATTCAAATTTTCTGATGGGGAAACATAAGAAAGAATACAGCTTCTAAATAAACTTAACTGTTCTGATTTGCTAAATTTGGCTTGATTCTAAGATTAACTCTCTACTAAGAATTAAGTAGCTTTGGCTGGCTGTATTGATTTCATGCCTGGATAGGGGAAAAAAATCAGCACTCACCTTAACTTCATATTAAGGATGTACAGCAAATTTATGGAAAGGAAATGAACAGATAATTATTGTGCTATGATGGTTGGTTTACTTATGATTTATTTTATTGGTTGGATTGTAATCTACGAAGACTCAGGAGAAACCTGATAAATTTTTATGTCTTAGTTTGGCCTTTTACTCCTTGAAACAGTCGGTCCTATATTCTAGTTGATTGGATTGTGGTCTACGACTCAGGGTAAACCTGATAAATTTGTATGCCTTAGTTCACCCTTTTACTCTTTCTTTGAAACAGTCGGTCCTATATTCTAGTTGAAATTTTGAATGGTACCATCATTTGAACTCCACATAGAAATATCAATAATGTGATCCTTTAATCCTTTATTTGCTAAATAGGTTTCCAATCAAGATCTTGATGATGAACCGGTGTCTTATATGTTTAAGCGGTTTGCTACAATTATATTTGTATCAGCCTGCTAATTTTGCTTTACATCCTTATGGAGAATTATCAGGAAACAAAATAGATGGAGCCTAGAATTAATTCACACAGTGGATGGTCCGCTGTAACCATAGATTAACCTATACAGTCTTCTAGTTCAAGCCTGTTTTATTCAGGTCGAGCTTTACAATATAACAGGTTTAGATGGGACCAAGTAATTTACGCTTCCAAGCTTCTTTGATTTAAATCCGCCTCTCATTGGACAGCATCTGTGTTCAATGTATAGAGACGCCCCCTTAATATGCCATGTTAGTATCATGTTTAACTTGTCCAGGTCCACTCCCTTTGTTGCAAATACAGTACAATGCAGAACTGATCAAATATCAGTTCAGTGGTGAAAGCGCATGGATAGTGTCTTGAGAGTGAGCAGGCTAGAAATGCACAAAGTGACCAACATATGCAATGCATGTCATACATCTCTTGGATCTTATTGGCACCACATCTCTTGGATTTTATTGGCACCACATCTCTTGGATTTTATTGGCACCACATCTCTTGGATCCTATTGGCACCTATGTTAAGGTAAGTTCCCAGAATGGAAACACCATCTCCGCTTATATCTTAATGAGTCGAGAGTAACAACCACTTGCTAGTCTCTTGCATTTTGATCGTTTATTAACCTGAATTCATCGATATACAGATGAACATTGAGGAGCTCAGCCGAAACCTGTCTCTCCATTCATATTCATATCCACCAAACGGGCGTTTTCCAGCTGCTTCTGTTCTAAGAAGTTCCGAAACTCTCAGGCTTCAGGTGGCCGCCAGAATGCGCACAAGCTCCAGCGTAATCTTGCAAAGATGTCAGAAGGTTTCTCTAACTACAAGGTGAGGGAACGGTGAAATGTGCTGGGATGAAAGAGGGAGGCTCTGGGCTCACTGCTGAGGCTGGCTGCGAGGTTTCAAGTGGAAAGAAGGGCCATGGATGTTTTGTAAGGATCAGGTGATTCAACATCTGCCGGTACAATCATACACAATGCTACTGAGCAGGTTGTTGGCAGTGAAAATTAGGAAAAGGAAAATGAGATGACCGACTTATCACTGAAGATATAGTATCCCATTCGTTTCTTGTTTGCCTGCCTCTTCGCATCATGATTCAAGTCTCTGTGAGCTACATATACTTGTAACAATGAAGCTGGTATGCATATTCTTAGGTACACAAATTATTAGCTTGCCAAATATACAGACTGACTTTGTAAAGTTCATTTCTACCATTTGTGCTGGATAGTTTCACGTTTTAATTACATTTACCTCCCTGTTGATTCAAGGCATCGAGCTGATTAAAAGCATGATATTTCCGTTTGCCAGTCTGCAAGATCTAATGGTATAGTACTTCTTTCTTATATGATGCATCAGCACACCCATTTAATATTCCGCACTCTAAATTCTTATTGGAAACTAATTACAAGCTCTGTTGTTGAATTTTTTGTATTGTATGAGCAATTCTTCTGCCCTTTGAATAGAGTTTTATGACATGAGGAATCCTTCTGTGAAATTAGTTCAGTTGAGAAAACTGTCTAGTGCATGTTCTTTGGGGGGTCAAAATTCTTGATCACCAGATAATGTGGGTTTTATGCAATACCAATATTTTTTTCAATCATAAGTAAAGCAAACATCCATTCTGGCGATTTCAATTTTTGCAGGTTCTTGAATGCAACTTGCGGCAGACGGAGCACACCAGAGGATTGCTGCAACCTTCATCGCGGTCGGATCATCCGGCGAAATACTCCAGTCTCCACTTCTGCATGTTCAAAGTTTTCTTTCTTTATTCTAATGTGAAACGCCTCATGAATTCTGAGCATCAGACCATGCAAATGCAGGTCTACAAACGTACATGACGTAGTCCATAGCTCACCAGTGGATACATGTCCATAGTTCCGTACATTGATGGTGACACACAAAGTGGATACATGTCCATAGTTCCGTACATTGATGGTGACACACAAAAATTAACAAGTCTTAAGCATTTGAGGCATTGCAATCGTCCAATCCCCTTGCAGGTACCATTTCTTCACTCTGGCTTCAAAAGAAATCAGGTCAAGATCACAATTAAAAACTTGATTAGATATCAAATGTATATCACAAGAGCAAATTCTTACCACTTTGTCCGAGGCTTGGAAGCAAATCTGTCTGGCATCGAATCGTGCGGGTCAAGTTTTGTGTGGTTGTAGAGTTAGGGAGTAAGACTAAGCTCAGCCAATATAGACCGACAAAAATAGTATTTTTCCTTCCAATTAAGGTGATTTAGACAAGATCGCGATTCACCTTGGGCAACGGCGCTCTTGGGGGAATGGCATTGTGGGTCCTGGAATCTCATTCATGCTGATACGTCGTTTCTTCATTTTTTCGATAATGACGTCCTTTCTTCATGCTGATACTTTTTGGTTATTAATTAATTTCATATTATTATTTTGATTCATATTTGTGTGCACAACTTTGTGCTTAGCTACCTGAGCCCAAGTTCACCATGGCCTTTACGTCTTGGTCTCCAGGTCCTGGAGTACTTAGGCTTCCAGGTGAGAAGCTGGCATGGGCGAAAGCCTGGAGAGCTCAACGATAGTGTCTCCCATGTTCTTGAAGCTCGGTTGGTCTTCTTCAGGCCTTGTTTGGTACTAAAGTATTTTAGGGGATTGGTGGGGACAATCCCTAGAGGGTTTGGGTGAAACACCCACCTTCACCCAATCCCCTCAAATCACTTCCCCCAATCCACTTGCTAGATGGAGTGGATTTGATATGGAGAAAAATACACTATAGGTTGGGGGAATTTTGGGGAAAAGTGGGGATAAACCTTGCTAATACACTTGTACCAAACGGGTTTTTGGGATTTTTGGGGATTTGGGGTTAGACCGGGATAATCCCCTCCAATCCCCAAATATACACCCGTACCAAACAAGGCCTCACGGATCCGAGGAAGATGGAGCTAGATGGACAAGGCACAGCATTCGTCACTTAGAAGATGTATCCTGGGACCACGAGCTTCTCGGCGACAGTGAGCCCTTCAGCGGATAGCGAATGCATGACGATGGCGTGGACAGTTCGCCGAGGCATGGAGCAGAGTAGGAGGCGCCCGTTGCACAGACCAACCAGCTCCATGTTCCAGGGGAGGAAATCCTCGTCGTACAGGCTGACGGAGCGAGGGTGCTGGACACGTGGGAGCCTATGGAAGGGTTGGAGGAGTCGGCCCGGTACACCGGATTATTAGGGCGTCTCCAATGTAGAAATAGGGAGATGTCATACACAATAAAGTTGCCTTAAGACCCGTCCATATATATATAGTAACACTAGACCATAGCCAAAAAAATCTTATGACCCGCCCACCGCCCACACCAGTATAGTCCGTCCACAAGCAATATAATACAATAAAATCTCTGAGTGACAGCTTGGAGTAGACGCCCAACAGTTGCTGGTCAGTTGGGGTCCACCTTATGGCCCAACCCATTCTTAAGCATTACGGGTAATTCAACGGGCTATAAGCATAAGTGGTGGACCCAGCTTTTATGGCCTGGATGCAAATTAAGCACCGGAGACGCCCTTAAGCACTCCACCCACGCCCCCTGATAGATGCGTCGGCATGAAATGCTCCAGGACCTTCCAATAGCGGTGAAGTTACCGGACATACCCAATCCAGCGTACGACAATCCCGTTTTGACTCCGTTTGTTAGGTCGCTACCAGGCATGTTGGCAACCGTGGTAACACACGTCATGTCGGATCCTGATGGGCAGGGTCGTCCTATCATAGACGCGGTCCACGCTATTAAGTGCGGACGACTAAGTGTCGGTCTGCGTGTTTTGATGGTGCACCAATGTCGTGCCACGTCGAGCCTCGTCTTCCCGACGCACGTCGCCAGAGTAATGGCCTCAGGAATGGGCGTTGGAGTAAATGGACGCGTTCCCGTGCCTCGCTGCCCTCCAGCCACTATAAAAAGCTCGCCGTTTTGGTGGCCGTTATCGATACTACATCTTCTCCCCTCCCTCGCTTACCTCTCCCCTCCCTCGCTTACCCTACCTCGCTCACCAGCGCAATGTCGAACAACCATGAGGCTGGAGACGGCAGCGGTGGCGGCTACAAAAGCTGCCTCACCAAGCCCGAGGTGGCCTTCTTCGTGCATCATCACATATCATGCCGCCCGGGGTGTGCCTCCCCTCCGGTGGCGGCTGGGCGACGAGCGCCATGGGATACGTCCCCCTGTTCCCCGAGACGCCATATAGGCTCACGACACTCATCCAGGTGTGCCGCCGCAGCTTGATGCCGGAGGAAAGGGCGGACCCCAACTACAGGGAGGATAGCGACCTTTGGCCCACCATTTTCGCAGGGGAGCGTGAGGCGGCGCTAAACGACGTGCCCTTCGTCTTCACCCCATCAACAAAAACAACGATGAGCATGCGCTGACACTAGCATGTTCTATGGGTGGACCCCCTCCGGTTTTTGCTAGTGTTTGCTACAATATCTCCGGCGGGGTATACAGTGATGCCTCTGAAGAAGTTTTGTTTTTGCTATAATAGCACATTTTATATTTTTGCTACAATTCCTCTTTGGTTTTGCTACAGTAGTATAAAGTGTTTGCTACGTGGTCTCAGGCGAGTTATATGTCCAATGTGGATCGAATTTTTTGCTATAATAGCACAATTTTTTATTTTAACGAACCTTTTTTTACTTCATAGGAGCAAAAGAGGATTTGGAGGGAATTGGAAAAATTGCTACAATAGTGAAAAGATTCTTATTTCAATGTACCTTTTTTGCTCTAGAGTAGCAAAACGGGTTTGGGGAAAGAATTAGACATGTGTGGACCCGAAGGATTTTCGCCCCGGATTCTCCGGTGGACGCTCAACAGTTGCCTTTCAAGTTAGTTCAGACGCTGAACTAGCTTTCTGTCTCGGAAATCTTGCCGAAGTATCTATCTATTATATACTATAAAAGCAATATATGGGGTTTTTTAGTAGAGCCACCCCAAAGAACCACGTCATCCAAATTATTTCGGTAGTTAGATATAAAATTAGTGGCTAGAATTTTAAATAGACCCATGAAATATATGTAACAAAACATAACACATATTTCCAATTTTTACAACATGTTGGATCCAATTTAGCTTCAACAAATCATGAATAAAAAAACATACACACCAGTTTTGATATAACATAGTGTTCCCATAAAAGTTCATTTACATCTTCTAGATGTTTGATGGACTTATACAAACAAATTATTGCCTGTTGTGCAAGTGGGAGACTGTTGTATATATGTCCAAAAGGAAATAATATTTATACATATGTTTTATAATTACGATTCATATTACTATACTATAACTGACGTGGTTGCTGAATATGAGATTCAGAGGAAAACTCACGCTCACGTGTAGTAACATGAACACAGTGTCTTAATTTTTAAGACTAATTCATTAGATACTTGATGACTATGTTTTCCTGATCATGGACAAATATTTTATGTCGGCATCAATGATTAGCATATTGTTGAAAGGGAATAATATGGTCGGGTATTCCCTAATTAAATTGATATGCTAAGAGATTCCATCAATACATCTTTGTATTACAATGTGTCCTTTAACCATGAGTTTATCGGGGTGATATATTATGGAGGTTTTACTTTGGTACTATCAAGAATCACATTGTAAACTGGGTGAACATAAAGGTAGCCACTGTGTAATTCTAAAGTGGTATATGATCTCGATGTTCCGAGATGGGAATTACTCCTCCATAAAAAGAGGGATACATGATTAGATCCACTCGGTATTATTGATATTCATAAGTTTTGCAGACAATGCATGATGGCGATACATCATGTGAGATATCATAATGCAATAACGAGTAAAGGGAAACTTACCAATTGACGAGACAAAACAAAGGTATAGTGAACCATAGATTGTTTCGCTGCAATAACGAAATCCATAGTCTCGGATAAGTTCAGTATCGTGAGTAGAGAAAAAATTGTATAATGACCAACAGATTCAACAATTTATTTGTATAGTATGTCGGAGTCAATATGGGCATCTGTGGCCCACTATTGATTGTTGAAAAGGAAAGAGTTTCCAGTTTCATGTCCATATACTATCGAATCTGTAGAGGAAACACACATAAATTAGGGCTGATTTTTTGTGTATATTGGTAGGTTCGAATCAACTAGGAGTATCACCAGAACGGTGTTTCCACGTGATAGATATATTCTACGTATCAGATATAATTTACATTGAGGTCATTGGATGTCCCAGAGTAATTTCAGGGTTGTTGTGAGAGAGAAATTGAGCATGCACGCTTTACGGAGCAAGTGCAAGAGGGATGAGATGTCCGAGGGTGTCGGAAATATATTTCTGACATCGTTAGATATTATTGATGATTTTATCTAAAGTAGTCAAATGGTCTTGGAAGAGTTTCGGGCAAAAACCGAGAAGGCGGGAAAGTGCAAGAGGGGGAAGGAATGCCCCTCATGGCCGCACCTAATTTTAGGGGCTGCCAGGTGGGCCACAAGGCACCACATATTGGTACTTGTCATCCAAGTTTTTTTCGTGAATTTTATTGGAGAGAAAAAAGAGAAAAAAAAAGGAAAAAGGGTGGTGGAGTTGGACTCCACAAGGAGTCCAATCCGAGTTGGGCAAAGAGAGGGGTGCGGCCACCTCCACTCCTATCCAAACAAGGGCTCGTCCTCCCTCCTTTGGTATGTCTCCCTCTCCAACTATAAAAGGACCCCAAGGCTATAGCCAAATCATAATTTTTTAAAGCAATCCTCTCTCTTCTAGTAGATTAGATGGTCTAATTAGATTTTCTAATTAGAGACCCTCTAATTAAATTAGAGTTTCTTCTAATTGAGTTTTCGAGGTGTTCTATCCAAATTAGATCTAGCTTCTAATTACTCTCTCTCTCTCTCATGTGTTGGGAAATCCACCTTCATATACACGTGCAACGTCTAGTACTAGACGGCGAATAGATGTAGAATTAGTCCCGACATATGTGTGCATACTCTCAGAGGGGTAACACGTGAGACCCTCACTCTGCTGGATCAAGGTGATGGATACGGAGAGTCGGTAACATCCTCACTCACAGCCTTGTGCGTGAGGATCTTTTACAGGCTTCATCGACATCCTCATCAACACCTCTTCCGCTTCTACGGTTTTTGGTACACGATCTCGAGAACTAGATATTAGAATTATTATTCACTTGTATCAGCATAGCAAGATCTTGGTAGTTGTGTAGCAGCAGCATGCATGGCGAAATTTTAAATTCTCGTACACGCAAGCCAGTAGAACAAGCCAAGATATGGGCTAACCTAAAGCGCCTCGTAGAGATACCTCGCGAGGGAACTACCCCCGCAAGGACCCCCTCCCCTAGAGGAGAAATCATCGGAAGAATATGTCCCTTCGTGGACGGCCTTGTGAGGCCTCCGTCGCGAGGCAAGACCTTGTAAAGCCCCTTCATGTGGGGGGGAGGAAACAACCCCGCAAGGCCTCCCTCGCGAGAAGACAACGCACAACCGCGCCCGAGACCCTCGCGGGGAGACCGTGCTTTGCTGCACCCGTGACTCCACCTCCGCGGAGTGACGGCGGTAGTCTACGCGGGGTGACAATCACAAGGACCATGCTAGCAGTGCGTTGGCGACGAAGCTTACTTTCTCCGTGATTAAAGTGTTTCCGAGCAACTGCGCAACTAAAGCGATCCTCGAGACTTGCCATTTTGGTGAATGAAGACCAGAATGGTGAAACACGCAATGACAGACGTCGCTCGACATCATCGGTGAGCTCCACATCCTTGACATGGATGGTGGCTTTATCGACCGTGGAATGAGTCCATGGAAAGTCTAGGAAAATGCGCTTGTACCATTCTTTGTTGCTATGTGGCAACCCTTCCTACCAAGAATTTGGAGAGAGGACATGAAACTATAAAAGGGGCGGTGTTACAACCGTAGAAAAGGATCCAATATCCAAGGTTCTGATAGAAACCCTAGATAAGCATGAACTTCCACCTCGGAGCATAGAGCTCACACTTTTACTCTAACTCGACGAGCAGTGCAATCTAGACAAGCAAGAGTAGGGTTTTACACCTCACGGTGGCCTTAACCTCGGTAAACTTCATGTGTCTTTGTTGCGTTCGTTGCTTGCTTGTTTCCATCGCTGAGGTCTCTGAGAGTCGTGAGACTGCATGTTCACGTCCCTGTGTTCGAACCTGGTTACGACATCCCCCATGGACGAATCTCCGATAGTGTCATGAAAAGGTGTATTTATTACGTTGTAGACTCATACTATATTAGTAAATGTAATGTTATGGTGACTAGCTATTTTACCACAACCCTCTCTCTCTCCTCATTAAATACGTGCTATCAGATTTTCTTTGCCTATGTGACATCTATTTTACTAGATAAGAGCATCTCCTCCAGCGGCCATCAAATATATGTACGGAACCCTCAATTGTCTCCTCCTTGGGGGGCGCCAGACATGTGTCCGCCCTGAATCGAAGAAAATCTCCCAATGACAATCCCTAAACAACAGCCCCAACATAATGCATTAACACAAACACCTTATGGATTTGGATTCAAATTTTAAACTTAATATAGTTGAATAACAAACTGATATTTTGATAGAAATTTAAACTATAGTAGAAGGCGAGAACTTGACCTAAACTCTCCTCACCGTCGTCGCTCGCCGTCGTGTTGGAGTGGCCAGCCTCGTCGTCATTCGCCGCCAGATCGTCGAAGTACGACGGGGAGACAAACGAACGGCCTCCCACATGCATGATCTAGTGCCATTCCGCCTTGGTTTGCATCCCCATCCAGTGCACCTCCGCCTTCTATGAGCGCGCGTGATGACCCACAAGTATAGGGGATCGCAACAGCCTTCGAGGGAAGTAAAACCCAAATTTATTGGTTCGACACAAAGGGAGCCAAAGAATATTTATATGCCTTAACAACTGAGTTGTCAATTTAGCTGCACCTGAAAGTAGACTTTCTCGCAAAAATTTATCGGTGGTAACAGTTTTATAGCGGCAGTAGAAATAAAATAACAGCAGTAGTAAAATAGTAACAACAGTAGCAATCGCGGAAAACAACAGTATGGGAAGTACCGTAGGCATAGAGAGAATGGATGGGCGGGCGTTGCATGGATAACATAGGTCATGTAATAATAATAACGTGGGCATTGCAGATAATAATAATAAAGCATCAAGCATGTCGGCAAACCATAGGCATGTGTTCCAATATAGTCATTCGTGCTCGCAATGAGAAACTTGCACACCATCTTTTTTCCTATCAGCCCGTGGCAGCGGGGCCTTTAGGGAAACTACTGGTAATGAAGGTGCTCCTTTTGATAAAGCACCGGAGCAAAACATTAACACTCCATGAACACACGTGATCCTCACATCACAACCATCCCCTCCGGTTGTCCTATTTTCTGTCACTTTGGGGCCTCGAGTTCCGGACAATAACATGTGTAAAACAACTTGCATATATGATCAAGAAACATAATTATACTCATGAAAAAATAACATGTTCAGATCTAAAATCATGGCACTCGGGCCCTAGTGACAAGCATTAAGCATAACAAGTTGCAACAACGGTAGAAAATACTAACAATGGATACTATGCACTAACAATCTGGCATTATTACATGATCAATCTCATCCAATCCCTCCCATCATTCTCAGCCTACAGGGTGTTTACTCACACATGGACGGGGGAATCATGGATGGTTGATGGAGAAGAGGTGGCGGTGTCGATGGCGATGATCTCCTTCGAATCCCCGTCCCGTCAGGGTGCCAGAACAGGAACTTCTGATCCCCGAATCGATGTTCGGGGTGGTGGCGGCGCTCTATTGTGTTTCTCTGGAATATGACAAACCCCCTCGCGTTTTAGGTTTACGGTGCATATGTAGTCGAAAGGGGAGTCCGAGGGGGTCCTGGGGTGGCCCACACCACTAGGCGGCGCGACCAAGGGGGGCGCCGGGGGGTGGTGTGGCCCCATCCTCGCTCCTCTCCTGGCCCCCTTCTGGCTCCCGGGGTCTTCTGGTGTTTTAGGACCAATAGGATCTTTTCTGGGTATTTTCCCGAAAGTTGATTTTTGTGCACAAAAATGAGACACCAAGGTAATTCTGCTGAAAACAACGTTAGTCTGTGTTAGCGGTATCCAAAACTCACAAGTTTAGAAAAAAATAAGAGAAGTGTTCGAAAGAGGAGATACGTTTTGGGTGTATCAACTGCCCCCAAGTTTAGCTTATTGCTTGTCCTCAAGCAATTCAGTGACAAATGAGTGCGATAAAAGACTTTTACGAACACATTTGTTTCATATGATGTAAATATACACACTAATAATCAAGTGCTGAGGCAATTCATAATAAGATGTATGGAAAATAAAAGTCACCCAGCAGTTATGCAAACCATGAAGAGATGCCAACAAACTAATAATAGACAACATGAAGTATATCAATCTACAAGATTGCAATGCTCATAGTAGGGTATGATAAAGTGTACTCGCTTGCCCTTAATAGTGGAGCAAAACATAAATGCCAGGACACCTCTGAAGTTCAAATGAAGACTAGAAATAAAGATATCAAAACTACAAGCATCAAAGTTATACCACTATCAACTGTGTTTTGGAACAAGCACATTACACTAAGAATAACAGCCATGCTCTCAAGAAGGTGCATAAAGCGAGAAGGTGAAGACTCGACATAAAAAATAAAATAAAGACTCTTCATAGAGGGAAGCAGGGATTAACTCATGTGCTAGAGCTTTTTATTTTATTAAACAGAGCCATTGAAAACATTTTTGAGAGAGGTGTATGCTTAGGTTAACGAATGGTAAACAGACAATATAGTACGTCACAAGCCAACTAGACTTCACAAGAGCGGCTCCCATAGAAGGACGCATCTGGGTAGAAGGTCATCCCTCTTTCTCTTTTGTTTACACAATTATGCTTTGACTGATAAATCAGGGGCAAAAAGAGTGAAGAGAATTTGTTGTATTAGTTTGGGGCTGGGCACCCCACTGTCGGCTCTTCTATCATTTGGATAAGCGGATGAAGCCACTAGTCCAGGGTGTGAAATCCAATCAACAAATGAGATAAAGATTCTCTATTTACGTCCTCATGAGCTAAAATAGGGGCACAAAACAGGAATAAATTTTAGCATGTTTTAAAGGTAGCACACGAGAAATTTACTTGGAGTGGCAGTTAAATACCACATAAATAGGTAGGTATGATGGACACATTTGGCAAACTTTAGTTTTGGGGAGTTGGATGCATGAGTAGATATCATACTCAGTACATGTGAAGGCTAGCAATAGACGGGGAGCGACAATCAAGAGAGCAACAACTGTCATGATCATGCTTGCGACAAAACAAAATTAACAGGGGCATAAAAATGATACAAATACTATGAGGAAAAATAAATCATCGAGGCTTAAGTGGCTTTTTTCTTTCAGTCATAACATATGTGAGCATGTGCCAAGTCGATTCAAGCGAAACAATCAGAGGGAGATACCACAATGTCATACCCTTCTATGAATAAAACAATGCAAGCAAACATTCATAAGACATGCTATCTTATATTAATAAGTTGGAACTAACACGTGAGAGCACGAACTACCAAACATCAATTAAATAACATACACCTTACATGAACGGACTAAGCATGTTCACACAATAAGTATATGTACAAAAATAAAACAAATAGAGTCCATACCAGCCTCTCACCACAACTTGGATTGTCGTAATTCATCATTACTGCTCTTCACTTGTGGATTGAATAATATAGAATTATAATCAAGCTCCAATGGAGTCACGGAAGTTTGGTGAACTCTGCAACAAACGTTACAAAACCAAAGAAGAACAACAAATATTTTGGGATTTTCGATTTAAAACTAGAACAGAAAGAAGCAAACAAACAAAGCATTTTTTTTTGGATTTTTGAATACTAAACCGTAGAGAGAAAAGAAAGCAAACCAACAAAAAAAACTAAAGAAGCAAACAAAGAGAAACAACAGAAATATTTTTGGTCTTTTTGTGTTTTAGAAAACAGGAACAAAACAATAAAACAAAGAGAAACAAAATAAACGAAAAAAACGAAAGAAACGAAAATATGGATATACAAAGAACCGATCGAACATGATATATAAATGAGTGTGATGTCGGTATACCCCCTAAGCTTAGGCTTTTGGCCTAAGTGGAGATCAATCACCAAGGGGACCATGAGGTGGAGCCCACGTAGTATGCTGAGGAGGAACCCTCCTCCTGATATGTGCTCGAGGATGCTCCGGTGTACTGCGTGTTGTCGTCCACGGGAGGCGCGTCTCGCCTCTCCTGCTGCTTGTAAAAATCCTAGTGCTTAGATGCTCGTCTACCTCCTCTTTGGAGCGTGACCATGGTGACCTGTCAATCTTAAACAAAACAGGCTGCGGCAAAATAACTTCCCGCTCATCTCCATCCAAATATAAAACTCTATGTACTAAGCGTTTAGCAGTAGAGTTAGCAGCGACAAACTGATGAGACTTCATGGTAGCAAGGTTGAGTCTATATGGAGCAATCAATTCATCATCAAGAGCAATAGAAAAGTCTAAAGCAGTTGCTATACGTGTAGCAATAATGCCCCCAAAAATAGGCCCCTTAGCAGCAAGGTGGCGTGCAACAAGTGCACCAAGGTTATACTTCGTGCTACGGTTCATTGCAGCATCAATGAAAGCAAGGTGGTAACCATAAATGTTGCTAGTGTTCTCCTTACCAAGGATACTAGTAGCAATATAGTAAGTAAAATATCTAAGAGTAGGAAGTTGAATGTTTCTTATCTTCCCACGCTGGGATGAGCGACCATCATCGTTGGTGATTTCTCGGTAAAGCGCCATAAGATCCGCGGGTTTATCCTGAATCCTGCACGCTGTCCCGGTAGCATTGACACATATAATGGCACAAAAAGTATCCAAGGACAAAGAAAAAGAACTACTATATAACTTGAAGGCAACAGTGGGACCAAAATGTGTGTTCTGAAATTTAAATCTCTCAACAAAAGTTTTTGTGAGAGCGGCATACTGAGGGATTTCATCCTCCATATAGTTGGTTACACCAATTCTTTCAATAAGCATCCGAAGGTCATCTAATAGACCTGCACCTCTTAGAAATGCAATCTCTCCATTATCTAACTGAGCAGGGAATGGTGCCCTCTCGTGCGTCCGGGGGTTTGGGCTCCACCTGTCGGCTGCCCACCTATTCGTTCCCTGTTTCAGTCGTCCGCCTGTGGAGTTGAGGGCCCGCTTGTCTGTGAAGGTTTTGCTTCAGTCGGTTTGGTGCCTGCTGCATGTTTGGCGCGTGGCGTGGGCGAGTCGGCGCCGCCTCCTGCGTTTTTCCCCTTTGCCTCGGTCTCCCATTCCTCTCGCCTGCGCTGCTGTTGTTCTTCGCTCCCTCTCTCTCCTGGTGTTCCTTTGGTTAGTGTTCCTCTGGTTAGTATGCTGTTGATTTGATTTGGAGAATCGGTTAGTGCGTTTGGTTTGTGTGCCTTTGGTTTAGATTCGTTCTATCCATGGTGATTTGCAGGTTTGTTCCTGGATCCGTGCGCGCTCTCTTCGTTTTCGCCCCTCTCTGTCGCTTGCGCTCTTACATCACGAATACGCTGGTTCGCCGCTTAAAAGATGCCCTCACCGCCGTACGGGCAGGGCCTCGCCAGCGAACATGACCCGGCAGCGACGTGCAAGGTCAGCCAACCCAGCGCCCTCATCTTCCTAGCCCTCCTCCTCCTTAGCCCTTCTGCTCCTCGTTCTCCCTTTCTCGCGGCCATCCTCCGCTCCATCATGCCGCCCTAACCCTAGATCAACCGGAAACGGGCAGACCGGAGGCGGTAGGGGGAACGGCGGCGACGGCAGACTGCGAGTCCAGGATGGCGACCTCTACATCCCAGCTGACCTCTCCCTGGCTCTCCTTCTCAGCCGAACCCCACCACCCAAATCGAGTCCTCCGACGACGGCTATAGGTTCCTGCAACTCCACGCTACCCCTACCACAACAGCAACAACAAGGTGTGACGCCATCTCCTCCCCCTTCTTTCTTGTTTTTTTGTTTGATCGTTTCCTCTTATCTTTTTAATATTAGGCTCAATCCTTGGTTGGCTAAACGATTTTTGATCTATATTCTGATGGGTAATTGATTAGTACAACGTAATCAGTGATAACTCAATAGGCTTAGTAGACAAGCTCAAGCTTTCTTTGACAATGTTTGATAGAAGCTTAATGGGGAATAGTTTTGTGTTGATATGAAATTTACCGTGTAATTTAGGTTGGCTTTGATAAGCATCAGTATAATGAGGGTCAAATTATACATCTCTATTCCTTTCAATTATGCAGATTATGAGGGTAAAAATAATCCAAATCTACCTGCCTTCGGGTATGTGAGCAAACTATTTTTTGTTTGATAACAGATTGGGTACTGAAGGATATTCCTGTAGGTTATTGGTATTGTATTCTCCTTTCTCTAATACAATCACATTTTATTTCCAATAAGTTTTTTTTTTCAGAGGATGCTTATGTATGAGTGGGGGAGTGTAAGGGCTACAGATTTTTTTATGAACTTCTAAGGTGTCAATGCTCTTTCGCTCATTCACACGTATTCACAGAAACTTTGTATCTTTTCCAAGTTCCAGAGCTTACCTAGCCTCATATGAACAGTTGTGGGAGTTGTGGCACTCCTTGAGAAATCTAGCAAAAGCGATAGGAACAATTTATAAATACAGTGTAGTGTATAGAAGCTTAATGAATTTGTTCCATATCTGTATTTATTTGTCATCTTGGGACACTCTTTCTACCATCTGTCATTTGACGTCTTATGTACAACTGCGGCTTTGATTTTTTATGCTATGCACGATTTCATTAATGGATGTTCATTGTTAACCAATCCACAATTCATTTGCCTCGGCTCTTAATAAAATTTGCACAATAGTTGCTCTGTCATGCAGTGAAAGAAGTGCTCCATTAGTTAAAGGGATATATAGTTGTTCATTGTTAACCAATCCACAATTCATTTTTTGGTTTGCTCTGCATGGGTCCGCTTGTCTTTGTCTTTGTGTTTCGACGTGTTGTACACTGCATGTTCGTCGCGTGCCCGCGTGGATCGCTTCGCTCAGTTGGATAGGTTTCCGCTCGGTCTTCTCTGGTCTCCTATGTTCTTCGAAGCTTGCTTTGTGGCATCGGTGGTTGGTTTGGACCTGTTTCTTCGCGGGCGACGGCTCTGTTATTGGTGTTTCATTTTGGTGTACCTATTTTTATATCCCCTTCCTTATTATGGTGTGCGTCCGCTGCTTCGTCCAATGGAGTTTGAGGCTCATCGGCTTTCCTGGCGCGCGGCAGTGTTGGGCAGGGTGCCATTTGCGGCTGCGATTTGCAGGTTGTCGATCGCCCTTCTGCTCTCTTCTATTTTCAGGATCTGAGATACCAACGCCGAGAGCTTTTTTCAGTCGATTGAGTCTTGTGGGGTTCTTGTTTGTATCTGTTGGTGTGTGTGTGTGTGGGGGGGGGGGATTTATGGGTGGCTCCATTTTTTGTGTGGAATCTAAAGTAAGCCAGGTTTTCGTCGCCTCCACTCACCGACCATTGCTCTTGGGCGGCCCTATCAGTATGAATCTACGAACGACCTAGCCGAGTCGGTGGGACTTGGGCCTTCGTCTGATGAGCAAAGCAGCTTCAGGTGAGGTGTTTTTTCTTGCCCACTTTAAGCTTGTTAAAATGCTACAATAGGATGGACCACTTATTGCTTGGTTGCTTCATTCAACTTAGTTTTAATAGCCTGTACAGAACCTGTACTTGAGAGAATAGATATCCATACCTGAATAAGCATGGGCACCTGGGCTTATGCGAAGGTTGTAAAGATTTTACAATAAATACACTTTGTAGTCTCAAAGAACGCAAGTGCCGAATTCAATTATGTGATCGAAGTATTGCAGACTATGGCTTTCTAGATGCATTTCTAAATATATACACCCTCTGCACCAAAATGTAAGACGTTATAGTGTGCATTTTACATTTTGGTACTGAGGGAGTACTTCTTTGTATAGTCTCGACAGTAATTCTGACAGTGATTGATTCCTTCCAACAAATTATAAACTAGCTCTACACCATCATGATTTCACTATACCTTTGCTTTTCATTGTGAAATGAAACATAAATTTGGGTGCTCTTTCTTATCTCTGTTTTTTAGCATATACATATAGTTTGGTTTTTTATTCATGAAAATGACCGCTCAAGCATGAACATAACTTTACTATATCTTGGCTTCTTTTGGCCGCTATCAAATTCATGAAAATAATATATGGAAGCATTTACTGTTATTCCAAAAGTAATTCTGAATATTTTATCAAAGTATTCTTGTGCATAGAGATTAAGACTATGTACCCCATCAGATAGATCGTGATAAAAAAGCCAGCTCTTGGAAAACTTCAGATTTTAATTTGGCTCTTTCAACTGAATCGCAGCTTCATTAGAATAATCCATGCTATCCAACTCTATACACGCTATAAATTACCAAAATGTAGAAGTGATGTTCTTTTGTCTTGATGCCAAATATGTGTTGATTACATTCAGCTTGATTTCAGAGTTCCCCCAAAAAGCCATGCTATTCTTGTCCTATACACTTGCTGTAAATATTTCCGTAAATGTTGAACTCATGCTCATTTATCGCAGCGCCAATTTTTTATTGTTGTTATTGTTGTTTACCTAGATTTCAGAATAAAAGGTTCAAAATTGTTCCGAAGTCCTTCTATATCTTATGACTCATTTGGCACATCTGGAAATCAAGATACTTTTAACATATTCATAAGAAGAATGCTTATTATGTCATCTCTCATTTGATATTTTGTTTGTCAGATATCTATTTTCTCCTCTATTGCAGATGCTGGTTCAGGAGAGTGCCTCGGAGGACGCAACCTTCCAGCCAATTTTTATGTACATGGTTAGTGCTTAATGGTGTATTAGTGGAAGACTTGCGGCATGTCCAGTCGTGGTCTCTGAATCCAGCCACTGCTCGGTACACTTTGTCAATTATAGTGAGGATCAAATAATGGGGGTTTAAGCTCCAGTCTTTTATATTTGGCAGAATAAAATTAAGATCCAGAGATGTTATATTCAAGGCCTTCCCAATGACTGAACACATGCATGTAATAGCTTATTTGTCCAGAGGGCTTGGAGGGAAATCCAGAGGCGTCAAGACAGTCCAAAGAGTCAACAAACATGTAATGTCAATTGTTTGAGTATCCAATCAACAGTATTTTGTTTGAAAAAGTTCAGTACTGAAATTGAGTTTAAATTTTGCACAGAGTTCGCGCATAATTCTACATAGATTAATGTCTTTATATCTGATGGAAAATCCAGCGTGTACTTCATTTCATGTTGCCAAATTTAGGGGGCGCAGCAGCGCGCGCCCTTTCCTTCTAGTGCAATGAAATCTAGATGGGTTAGCGATACCGTCACCTCCCGCATCATCAATACTTTGTGCAATAAGGTCATCATTGTACGATGGCCTCACTGAAGTGGATGAGCGTGAGGGCCTTGTCCTCCTAGGAGCATCACTCCTAGATATCTCTCCAAAATTATGACTATCCATCTCTAAATTTTTTCAACAATCATCACAAAAATTAATTTCAAGCAACTATAAGGTGGAAACTACCATAGGGACTTGTAGGAGAGCTAAACATGCATTAAAACTACATTATTTCTACTCAAATCAAGCATGCAAACTCACATAAGCTGTCACCTACAGTACCAAAATACTCAAGAAATACTTCACCAAATAAAATTCTACTTGGATCATCGGAGGAGTCACATACCAGAGATCAAACACACCAAATTTCAGCACAAATGATGGGATGAAGAAGGAGATCGAAAATCCAGAGGAAGAACAGCAAGAACACGGGTTCCAGGAAAAGTTTTCAGCTTGGAAGGCGAGAGAGAAGACTTTGGCAGGGAAGAGAGTTAGTGGGGGGCAGGGGGCCCCACACCATGTGTTGGCGCCACCAGGGGCTGGCCACGCCACCCCATGGTGTGCCTGACTGGTGGGTCCCCATGGGGCCTCCCAGGTGGCTCCCTGCCTCATTTTTGACGTAAAAAATTATTATAATTTTTCTGGAATTTTTCGAGAAACTTTATGTTTGAGGTATTTCTAGAATTTTAATAATTAATAAAAACCAAAAACACGAAAGTGAAAAGGTGGAAAACAAAACTAAAACCAGAACTACGGAGGTTCTATGACACTCCAATGGAAAATATCCAAAGAAAACAAAGGTGGTAGTGGTGAAAACAAAGGTATGAGTGGTGAAAACATGCATGACCACAATAATCAGGGTGAAAACATGATGAACACATGAATATGGATGATGGAAAACATTATTGTACTCAAGTAGCAATGGGATAACAAAGTAAAAATGATGAAAACATAGTGGGGAAGGTGAAAACAAAGTGAAAATATTGTCCTCTTCATTTAAAATCATTTTGTTAACAAGGGTGTCAAGTCTTGTTACCAGAACAATTTTCATATGAAGCAAAACTTTGCTAATCACTAAATAATTATGTTACCTCAACCTTAATAGACATAGTCCCAATCTTCATAATTTCATATTCTTTTGGTGGTACTGGAATGGGACAATGAAATTCTCCAATCTTGATGGTCTCAATATTTTCAATTGAATTTAAACCATATCTTCTATCAATCTTCTTGGGAATATAAAGAGTATGCTCTTTATCATTAACATTAAAAGTTACTTTTCCCTGATTGCAATCAATAACAGCCCCTATAGTATTAAGAAAAGGTCTACCAAGAATAATAGACATATTATCATCTTCAGGCATTTCCAACACAACTAAGTCAGTTAATATCAAACAATTAGTAGCAACTTGAACAGGAACATTCTCACATATACCAACAGGAACAACAGTAGATTTATCAGCCATTTGCAAAGATATATCAGTGTGTACCATTTTTTCAAGAGGGAGTCTCTTATAAAGAGAGAAAGGCATAACACTAACTCCAGCTCCCAAGTCACATAAAGCAGTTCTAACATAATTGTTTTTAATAGAACAAGGGATAGTAGGAATACGAGGATCTCCAAACTTCTTTGGAACCTTGCCATTGAAAGAGTAATTAGCAAGCATAGTGGAAATTTCCTCATTAGGAATTTTCCTTTTGTTGGAGACAATATCTTTCATATATTTAGAATAAGGAGGCATTTTAATAGCATCAGTCAAAGGGATTTGCAAAAACAGAGGTTTCATCCACTCACAAAACTTGTTATAATGTTCTTCCTCCTTTGATTTGTGTTTCTTATTAGGAAAAGGCATTGCTTTTGTTACCCAAGGCTCTCTTTCATTAGCATGTTTATTAGAAATGAAATCCTCCTTAGTATACTTTGCAGTTTTAGTTTGCTTTTCAGGTTCAGCTACAGTTCTTCTTTATCAGAAGCATCACTTTTATCATTACCACTTTCAGTTTCAGCATAAAAAATAGATATACCATTAGGATCCTTAGCAGGTTCAGGAGATTGTACAACACTTTTATGTCTCCTCTTCTTTTTCTTAGAAGGAAAAATATTGTTTTTAGGTTGTTGAGAATCTTGTTCAATTCTTTTAGGATGTCCTTCAGGATACAAGGGGTCCTGAGTAGAAACACCACTTCTAGTAATTATTTCACAAACATGTTTATCTCTAGAAGTATTAGCTAGCATATCTTTTTGCACTTTAGTTAGTTGATCAATTTGAGTTTGAACCATTTAAAAATGTTTAATAAGCATTTTAACACCATTAGAGGTTCTCTCAATAATACCATGCAAATTATCAATAGCTCTAGAGTTTTCCATAAGGTGATTTTACACTCTCCTATTAAAGTTGTCTTGCTTAATAACATAATTATCAAATTCATCTAAACATTGATCAGGTGGTTAGAGTAAGGAATATCTTTATTATCAAAGTATTGGAGAGAGTGTATCTCAACAGTTGATGGATGAGGAATAGGCTTACATAATTCGTCTATAGGAGGTAAATTCTTCACATCTTTAGATTTAATACCCATCTCTTTAAGAGATTTCTTTGCTTCCTTCATCACTTCATCATTTAATTCAATCATCCCTCTCTTCTTGGGTGTTTGCATTGGTGTTGGCTCTGGTGTAGGTGTAGGATCAGATATAGGTGTAGGCTCAGGTATATTCCAATCATCATTATTTTTGGCTATTTTAGCCATTAATTCCTCAGCTTCTTCTGGAGTTCTTTTCCTGAAAACACAACCAGCACAACTATCCACGTATGTCCTAGATTCAACAGTTAGTCCATTATAAAATATATCAAAGAGCTCATTTTTAGGTAATGGATATCGAGGGCTAGATCTTATCAAAGAACAAAACCTTGTCCAAGATTCAGGCAATTTTTCTCCTTCAATTTGCTCAAAGTTAAAGATGTCCTGCACAGCAGCATGTTGGGCACTAGCAGGAAAATATTTTTGAAAGAAAGCATTAACCAAATCCATAGGATCAGTAATACACCCAGGTGACAAATTGTTAAACTAAGTTCCTTCTCAACAATATATATATATATATATATATATATATATATATATATAAGATAAATCTAAAGAGAAATCATAATCCTTATCTAATATGTGTATGGGAGATGTGGCAAACTTAGCATCAAGAGAAGATTTATATTTCACAGCATGTCTTGCAAGAAGACTCTTAAGAGCACTTGCTCCAGTAGTAGCATGAGCTTCTTCAATAAAATCATCATTAAGTTCAATATAGGTTTCATCAAGATCACCAATAAGCTCAGTTGAATTAACAGGTGTACCAATATTTTCAACAGAAACTTCAGCATTTTTAATTTGTTTGGATCTAGCAATAGTAGCCAGTATCATCAAGCACAGTATAAGCATCATCAAAAGTATCATAAACATTCTCAGACTCAGCAGAAGTAATAGTACGTGTAGCATGTGGTGGAGTTAGAAGCTTACTCATAACAGACGGTGAATCAAGACCAGCAGAGGTGTTCAGAGTTGTACCTCTTCTTGTAGTGGATGGTAATATAGGAACTTTTCCATCACGAGTCTTGCCCATGATGATGACTTGCAACAAACAATATCACGATCAAGTGAGCAAATAAACAAAGTTATGCTCCCCGGCAACAGCACCATAAAATAATCTTGATGACCACAAGTATAGAGGAGTTTTCGAGGGAAGTAAAACCCAAATTTATTGATTCGACACAAGGGGAGCCAACGGATATTCATATGCCTTAACAACTGAGTTGTCAATTCAGCTGCACCTGAAAGTAGACTTGCTCGCAACAATTTATCGGTGGTAATAGTTTTATAGTAGCAATAGAAATAAAATAACATCAGTAGTAAAATAGTAACATCAATAGCAATCGCGGAAAACAGCAGTATGGGAAGTACCGTAGGCATAGAGGGAATGGATGGACGGGCATTGCATGGATAACATAGGTCATGTAATAATAATAACGTGGGCATTGTAGATAATAATAATAAAGCATCAAACATGTAGGCAAACCATAGGCATGTGTTCCAATATAGTCATTCGTGCTCGCAATGAGAAACTTGCACACCATCTTTTTTCCTATCAGCCCGTGGCAGCGGGGCCTCTAGGGAAACTACTGGTAATGAAGGTGCTCCTTTTGATAAAGCACCGGAGCAAAGCATTAACACTCCATGAACACACGTGATCCTCACATCACAACCATCCCCTCCGGTTGTCCTATTTTCTGTCACTTTGGGGCCTCGGGTTCCGGACAATAACATGTGTAAAACAACTTGCATATATGACAAAGAAACATAATTATACTCATGAAACAATAACATGTTCAGATCTTAAATCATGGCACTCAGGACCTAGTGACAAGCATTAAGCATAAACAGTTGCAACAACGGTAGAAAACACTAACAATGGCACTACAACGGAATCGGTCTATTGCAACGAAAATAGTCGTTGTAAAAAGTGACTTATCGTCGCAATAGGGTTTTGTTGCACCGAAATCGGTTTCGTTGGGAGGCGTCGCGAAAACCTCCGTGGTCGAAGCCTGTCTCCGCGCACTTAGATTCGTCGCTAAAAAAGAATCCAGTTGCAACCATTTCCTAGGCCAATTGCCACGCACTTTTCCGTCGCGTCTCGCACAAAACGCAACGTACGTATTTCGTTGGTACACCTCTAGTGCAACAAATACCCTAACGTGGCGAGTGACCAATGTGGCAACGGCGAGTGTTCTGTTGCGCTTGTTCTTTCGTTGCAAAAGTCGAGTTTATTTGCCACGTCCAATTGTGTGGCAAAAAACTATGGCAACAAACATTATACGTGTGGGAACAACGCTTTGCCACACACAATCAATCGTGGTAAGATAATTTTGAAATAGTAATCGCTACGGCCTTCATATTAGTAGCCATAAGCAATCGCGACAATTTCAACTATTCGTGGCGCCATTCAATTTCTACAAATTTTAGTTTCGTGGCGAGATGTAGTATTCGCAACATCCACATTTTATGTTGCTAGAAGCAACTGCGACAATAACAACTTTTCGTGGCGCCATTGTATTTCGACAAATTTTATTTTCGTGGCTACATGTACAATTCGCAACGTACAAATTTTAGTAGCTAGAAACAACTGCGACAACTTCAACTATTCGTTGCGTCTTTCTATTCCTACAAATTTTAGTTTCGTGGTGAGATGTAGTATTCGCAACATCCACATTTTATGTTGCTAGAAACAACTGCGACAATAACAACTTTTCGTGGCATCATTGTATTTCGACAAATTTTATTTTCGTGGCGACATGTACTATTCTCAACGTACAAATTTTAGTAGCTAGAAACAACTGCGACAACTTCAACTATTCGTTGCGCCTTTCTATTTCTACAAACTTTAGTTTCGTGGCGAGAAGTATGGGAATTCTCTATTGCAACGAACATAGTTTGGTGGCGTGAATGAACTATCGCAACAAAGTTAGTTTCGTGGAGAAAATCTATTGCAACGATGTCTCCCTCATGGTGGTGAGAGTCTATTTCAACAAAACACTTTGTTGTGGCGACTGAGGCTTCACGCAACACTACAATTATCGTGGTAAACTACCTATTGCCACGTTATAGAAAAAAAAATGAAAAAAAATAAGGAAACAAATAATACGGGCATTGAATTAAAATGTTCAAAACGGTACGTAAAATATGTTTATTTACACAAAATAATAGTTCTCATAGCTATTTTTAATATATACAAATGAAATTCTCGTACAACATGGATCAAATCAAACTGAAATATCCAGTGCAGCTATTTGTTTCCATCAGAAATTTGATTGCCGTCCTGCAATCAATTGTAAAAAAAAGGTGTGAGTCTAGTCAGCAATAACACATGCTGAAACATAAGAACCAGCAGACTATAGTGTGTGGATGAAGCAAAAACAGTTGTTGTAACTCAACGAAGCCACAACCCATAGTGAAACATAAACTGCAGCACGTATAGGGTGGGTGCAGCAACGCTATAGTGTGGGTGAAGCAAAAACAGAATGTACTACTACCGAATTGTACAAGATTGTGACTTACATATGACTTAAACATTCGACTTTTCTGTATCGTGCTGTGCGGAGGAACTATTTTCTTAGCAGGACTGTTGGTAAGTGATGGTTGCTGGTTCGACTTCTTAGACGTCTGCAAAAACAAAGTGCACTGTTAGCAACGTAAGTAAACAACTAAATCTTACTAGTTTGCAATTGTATGACTATCATCACCTGAGGTGTAGTCGTCTTCTGCTTTTCCATCTGTGCGGAGAGCTCGTCAAACTTTGCCTGGAACCGTGAGTTAAACTGTGCAACCAAGTTATTTTCAAATTCTTTTCTTGAGTTTCTCTCCGACTCCATCAGTTGTTCCCTTTGAGCAAGCTCTTCCATTAATCTCTTCTCAAGATTTTCTCTCTCAGCCCGCTCTACATTAATCTTCTCTTCCATGCTTGCACGTTCATCTAGTAACTTCTGTTCTAAAGTAGTGACCTTCGTGGTGAGCTGGGAGTTAATTTTTTGGGTCTCTGCCGTAGCCCGAGCTTGCTCCTCTAACAGCAACTTAGACCGTGAGAACTAGTTTGCACCTGGGCCATGTATCCGAACCCACGAGGTTGCGATGACTTGCATTGAACGGTAGATTTATATGCTTTCTGGAAAATATTGATTCTTTGTTCAGCTGACAATGGAACACCAGTTTCCTTTAATCTGTTTTCAATCTCTTTACATGTTGTTTCCTGATTACGAAAAAAAATCTCAAATCAGATGAAGAAACATCCAAGATGGAGAACAGTAAATATGTTTAGAGTAGCTTCTAAGTCAGTTAACTCACGTAAACATCCTTGGACTCTTCTGTAGTCCATGTTTCATTCTTTGTGTGGGTCAGTCTCCAGAGAGCAACACAGTCTGGCTCTTCTCCAGTTTCCGAATCCCTCTGCAAGTAGTGCAACAATTAGATACTATAAACATTAAAGCAAAGTGAACACCGACGCATGCATAGTGAGTAGGCCCATACATTCTCAAAACTGAGTTGAGAGTAGGATTTTGATCCTACTCTGTGTTTTGTCTTCATCTGCGTACGGTTATCCTTGTTCTTTTGGCTGAGTTCCTGCTCATTCAATTATAAAAAAAAACTTGTCAGACAAGCCATTTGATGATAGTACAAAATTCACAAACAGGTAGTATAGAAATAACCAGGAATTTCGGATCAGTGCCAAAGTACTCGATCAACCATTCCCACTCTTCTTTTTGTAAATCTTCTGGGACAACTGCCCTTCTAGCATCATCTGTTTTGTATGCCTTGTAAGTGCTGCTTAGGTTTCCTCGCCAGCCTCTGTAGCGTTCTTTTGCAATTTTAAGAATTTTTTCGTGTGTTTCGTCTGTATCTGGCATATCGTATCTGTCCTGTAATGCGTAGAACAAACAGATAGACTTAGTTTAGTAGTAGTACATTAATTATGGACGAAAAAAGCAGACAACACATGTGAGAAAGGTTGTACTCACCAACATATCTGTGACGATCATGCGATGGATGTTAGGGTGAATGTCTGACCACCTCCTCACTCCAATAATTGGTAACCTTCTTTTCATTGTGATTACCACGTCATCCTTGAATGAACGGTTGTTCATTCCTACTGGACCACCCAATGTTTCAGAGAAATCAACACCTAGCTTTGCAGCTCCATTGGCATGACGCTTCTTATTGGCTTTCAAACCTTTCACTACACCTCGCCTTTTCTTCTTCGGTATGTCATCACCTACATCCCAAAACACACACAAAGAAACAATTTATTTTGTAGTTGATTGAAAGAAATTAGGACACAGCGATAAAAAAATAGCTAGTACCTTCTTGTAGTTGTAGCTTCGGGCGATAGCAGCGTGCATGGGAAGGCCAATCATCAACGGAACACATGTCAGTTTCAGACACATCAGTGTTAGGTTCAGTTCCTGTTTCAGGGTTAACATTTGTACTGAATCGGCAATCGTAGATTTTATCCATTAAAACAAATATTAGACAGAGCTTAAATGTCAAAAATAAATTACCACGTCTACGTTTTCCCTGACTTTTTTTATATTGTAGTATACTTTCAACCCTTGTCATGCAGACAGATTCTTTCTTTATTACTGAAAATGTTAACAATAAATGGACAAAGCATTAGCATTGTGCATAATTCAGAAAGCTGATTAAGAATTAATGACTTGTGTACCATTCCCAAAGGAGTAATCTGTATCTTCTTCTTCGTTTGAAGCTTGTTCCTCTTAGGTTGCATCCCTAACTGCATGTTTATCAAAATTGTGGATTAGGTAAGGAATGCATAAAATAGTTACCGGGGAAAATATTTATTAAAGTCTGTATTGAAGGAGTTGCGAGTTGGAGATTTGGCATGAAAGTATAACCTGTGATAGTGATCTGTCGCTTTTTTCTGGTGGATCCAGTTGCATCATCAAGCAGAGACTCTATTGTTGCAATATCAACCGCCGTGGCCTTCTCCCTAAACACACACAGGGAGATCTTCTTATCATTAGAGTGTATGCGTTTCAATTGCTCCAAATCACTACCATGGTCTATTGGAACAAGTTTTCCTTTGCCAGGGCCATTATTTAGCCTGCAGTACAGGTAATCACGCGCGCCACTGAAGCCAACGTTTTCAATCAAATTGATGAACTCCATATAGCAGATTTCCTACGGTTCCATGGCTGCTTCCACAACTTTTATGTTTTTATCACCGTCCTCATAGAAAAGTCTAACTTTCCAAATGGGTTCGGTCGTCTACAATTAGATAGAAGGAAAAAATGAGAACCCAAATAATCAGTGAGTTAGCAGATCTGAAATAAAAAAATAGTTACATGGCATTATTCACATAGAAAACCAGATACACATATGATCGACTAGGTGTTCATACACGGATTAACGCTTCAACCAGAGGAAGAACAGAGAATAACAACCAATATCGAGATCATATAAGAGACGGCGAGATCACGAAGATGGACGAGAAGCAGATTAGACAGGAAAACCTGAGAGGATTCGCGTTCCATGGAGTCCGATCGCGACATCGACATGTGTAGAGCTCTGAACGTGATGAGGGCGAGATGATATCTAATCTGCAATGGCGAAAGAGGTGGCCCGTAGATTATGCTATGGCGAAACAGGAGGGGCATCGTGCACTTCTACATACACTTTAGCGGGAAATTTAAAGTGACTGCTTTTATTTTTTGGTGGTAACACAAAATTTCGCTACACTTGGCGTTTTAGCGGGAGGATTTAATTTTTTTTTGGTGGGACATCGTATTCGAGCAACCACAACGCCTTGTCGACAATATAGGCGCTAATAGAGCAGTTAAACAATGCATGCAATCGCAGGCTGCCTAGAAGGCATATTTTGCATTGAGTTTCAAGGCGTCAGGCTCTTAACTATCGAGGGAAAACTAATCGGATTTATTCCCTAGCGCTTACAACGTAGGATTGAAAACATGTGGAAGTCTCGCATGAGTCATGTAATGTCACTGAACAATTATTTCATGCAACTTATTAGCTGCCGCCGCCTTGTTTATTTCTGCAAACTTGAAATTGCCACTGAAAATATAAACAGGACAAGTAATCTTCACTGCAGATGAAGGTTTGGGTGATCAAACCACTGAAGCACATCGCTGATGGCAGTACGATAATTACATACATCCATACGTTCATGATCCGATGAGAATGTCCAAGTTGGCAGACTACGTATTACAACCAGGGCGACACCGCCCGCATCACGATCTTCACGTCCAAGTGGCGGTTACGGGTGCTCCTAAGTGTAATGAGAATAGCTTGCTTTTCATATAAATGCTTGCCTTCAAGGAATTCCCGCCATGCATTCCTGCCAAACATAATGCGGCCGTCCCTGTCCGTGTTGTATGGAACGGTGGTGAACGCCTCTGATGATCCGAGGCATAGCCCAGCATGGCCTGAAGACCGAATGCCAGCACTGTCCGCTATGGACTGAGGTAGTTTCTGGATTTCGAGCGTGTGGATGACATACAAAAAGAAGTAGGTCATAGTAAGGCACACGTTGTAAGCATAAATTCTGTTGAAAAACATAAATAGCATTGGCACCTTACGTACCATCTCATATCTGGCCACATTTGTCCACGTCAAACGAGTCACGTATGGCACTCCAATGTACTCATCTATTGTGGGTAGAAGCTCACGAACGTGGTCCTTCTCATCGTCATCAAGATCAGCTCTCTGGGAGAAGATGATGGAAGAGTCGAATGGGTCATCCTCATCCATGGACTGCTGATCCGTGGACTCCTCATCCGTGGACTCCTCATCAGTCCTGGGATCTGGGCCAGTTTCATTGCTTGTAGTAGCGTCGTGGTCGTACAAGTAGTGCCTGCGGCACATGTCGAACTTGAACACCTTGACGGTGAGCAAGGCGTCGCCGTCGTAACTGAAGAGGAGGAACATGCCGCGCTGCAGGAAGTAATATTGGGCGAACTGGTCTCAGCCGTGCCCGAGGAAAATGCGGCCAGCTTCATCGAAAAGCACATCCATGTCCCAGTTCTTGCTACTCGGATCGTCCGCCTCACGCAGCTTAAGTTCACGTGGTTCACGGCCCTTCAGCAACTCCACAAACTTCTTAGGCAGCACCTGCAGCAATATGAAAGTTAAATAGATAGAAAAGAGTGCTTACTAGAAATAAGTTTACTGTTTGATGATGGATGAATACTATAAAAATGTAAACAAGTAGTACCTAGTAATCAGTTATACTAAATCTTAGTTGAGCAATGAGGGTGTTTGCCACATTAATTCAAAAAGATGAACTTTCAGTGGGAGCTGAAATGTACCATATCGAGTGAACATATTCACGTAGAGCAATTGAGCTACTACAACCCATCTACTAGACCTTAATTTGATTCACAAATTTAACTAGCTACAGGATCATAGCTCAGACACTATGTCAGACTAAATAACTGAAGTGGTGGTGTGGGTCGATGAAGCGTACCAGTTTGTCCGATGTAGCGTCTACTACGAGGGAGTAGAACTCAAAGTCTGCCAACTCCATCTTAACAGATCCCTCTGTTCATCATATAATAGAAATGCAAATCAATTTCCGGCTACATATATAATCGGGAATTAACATTTTGGTGATACAGTCCACGTACTGAATGCCGCGTTGTATTGCAAGCGGCAACTGCTTAGGTCGAACATCTTTACTGTGATGACATTGCGGCCATCGTAATTGCAGATCAGAATAAAGCATCTCTGCAGTTTGTAGGTCCGGGCGAAACACTCCCAGCCGCGCTTGAGAAACATGCGGCCAGTGCTGTCGAACCACACATCAACGTCCCACGTGGTGCTACGCCGATGGCCGACCTCAAGCAGCTTCAGTGCACGGGGTTTACGGTCCCCTAGCAACTCTGCGAACTTCTTAGGCAGTGACTGCAGCAGAGGATAGAGCAAACCATGAACATCATTCCACCTATCTGACTAAAATGACAAGTAAAATGAGTACAATACCTGTTTGTCCGATGAAGCATCATCTACGTAAGCGAGGAACTCGTAGTCCATCGTATGCAAACCCGCCTGTAGATCGTACTAAAAAGTATGACTTCAGTTACATTTAGCAGACGTGCCAAAACAGCAGAGGTTAAGAAACATGAAGGTTCACTACAAATTTAGGACTAAATGCAGTCTAGCAGCATCATGGTTCAGAGACATTCATACACAGGTGCAATTTAAATTTGACATGCATTCAAGAATTTCATGGAAGTACGGAACTTCAGAAAAGAAAATCTACTAGTATGTCAAGGAAATAGTGTGCCGACAATCAATTGTACTGCTTTAGCAAATTAATTGAAATAGCTACTGGTCCTAAAAAATGGCTCACATCTATTGTCCTGCTGAAGATTAAAAATGAAAATTACTAAAAATAGCTAGTGAACCTAAAAAGGGGTAAAGTCAACTGTACTTGTGAATAGTAAAAAGGGAAATTACTAAAAGTAGGTACTGGTCCTAGATATGCATGTGTGAGTACCAGAGGTCTTACTTTCAACATCACTAATTACCTACCTAGAAAAAGGCACACACACAACAACAGCTACCAACATCAATTGGGCACCTGGAACTATCAAAATTAACATGAAGGTATAGTGCAACATCTCAATCAGATGCATGTAAGTACCATTTACTTTAGTCATAAACGTGTAAAAGACAAATCAATCATGAATGACATCGAACATAAATACGTGCTACCATCTATATGTAGCACAAGATTTCACATTTCTTTCCTGTCTAGACAAGTAGGACACTAGTTACCTTATAGAAAATGAGTGTTTGAACTTAAATCGTTCTACAATGCATCCACAAGAGGTGAAGTTCTAACCTGAGTGTCGCCCGCGATGGATCAGTGGTGAATCGACGCGCCGTGGGTCAATCTACAACGCGATGAAGAGACTGGCGACGACGGCGGTCGCGAGAATGCGGCGGCCCAGAGAGGGATGCTGATCGAGGGGCGGCGAGGTCGAGAGATGGATGGCGGCGGCGGCGGCGACGGTGTCGGTGAACTGCGGAATAAGGGTTTTCTCGGAGCAAATAACTGTAGGTACACAAAGAGGAGGAGTGCGAACTTGACGTGACAATACGAGAGGAAGATGATACTTGGACCCACCTGTAAGTCTGTTACCACAAATGGTGGGTCATTTCCGCGGGGCAGTTGCCATTTTTATGGTTCCTATCTGAAGTGCCACCGAGCGTCTCCCCTCCCCTCCCCTGCTTTCTCCTCTGTTTCTCCAATGACGATCTTCGTCCTACTCCGCGCCATGGAGCAGCCAGACAAGTTTTGCACGTTTTTTTGTAATTAATGGCTGTCAGACCAATGGTGTGTTCAATTTTAGAAATGTTGGTACAAAAGTATTCCATTCCCAATTATTTTGGTAAACAGCCGCATTGCCCGCTTGTAATAACCGCGCCGCTTCCAACCCATGCCCAAAGTCGAAATCATGATGCATTCCAAGAACCTCGCTTCATTTCAGCAACATTGCACGTGTGGGATCTTAAAAAGCCGCTTCCATTCTCAAGTTGCCTACCAATCTTATGTCGTAGCCGTTTCCGGGCACTTTCGGTCCAGAACAGTGTTCCCTTCCACCTAGGATGCCTGGAAAACAGCAGAGATGAGAATGTAAGCCACACCTGGCAATGTGGGCCCACACAAAATGCTTGAACCCCATTGTAGGACTTGTATGGTGCCGCCGTTGCGCTGGGTGGCGTCGAAGCACCGGACGTTAACCGGGACGATTCTCGCCGCTTCTCGCTCTTGCATGCCAGCCTCGACACCTGGGGCATCCTTACAACCCACTCCAAGCAACTCACTCCACATGCAACACTGCACCTTGTTACCCCTGCCCATGAGTGGGCGATGCAAGATCTGGTTTTATATTGCCTTCGAGAGCGGAAGGAACGGCCGAAAACGGGGATTTCCTTGGCCAACTTGTTGTTTCCCATGCCCAAAGTCAAAATCATGATGCATTCCAAGAACCTCGCTTCATTTCAGCAACATTGCACGTGTGGGATCTCAAAAAGCCGCTTCCATTCTCAAGTTGCCTACCAATCTTATGTCGTAGCCGTTTCCGGGCACTTTCGGTCCAGAACAGTGTTCCCTTCCACCTAGGATGCCTGGAAAACAGCAGAGATGAGAATGTAAGCCACACTTGGCAATGTGGGCCCACACAAAATGCTTGAACCCCATTGCAGGACTTGTATGGTGCCGTCGTTGCGCTGGGTGGCGTCGAAGCACCGGACGTTAACCGGGACGATTCTCGCCGCTTCTCGCTCTTGCATGCCAGCCTCGACACCTGGGGCATTCTTACAACCCACTCCAAGCAACTCACTCCACATGCAACACTGCACCTTGTTACCCCTGCCCATGAGTGGGCGATGCGTGATCTGGTTTTATATTGCCTTCGAAAGCGGAAGGAACGGCCGAAAACGGGGATTTCCTTGGCCAACTTGTTGTTTCCCATGCCCAAAGTCGAAATCATGATGCATTCCAAGAACCTCGCTTCATTTCAGCAACATTGCACGTGTGGGATCTCAAAAAGCCGCTTCCATTCTCAAGTTGCCTACCAATCTTATGTCGTAGCCGTTTCCGGGGACTTTCGGTCCAGAACATTGTTCCCTTCCACCTACGATGCCTGGAATACAGCAGAGAAGAGAATGTAAGCCACACTTGGCAATGTGGGCGCACACAAAATGCTTGAACCCCATTGCAGGACTTGTATGGTGCCTCCGTTGCGCTGGGTGGCGTCGAAGCACCGGATGTTAACCGGGACGATTCTCGCCGCTTCTCGCTCTTGCATGCCAGCCTCGACACCTGGGGCATCCTTACAACCCACTCCCAGCAACTCACTCCACATGCAACACTGCACCTTGTTACCCCTGCCCATGAGTGGGTGATGCGTGATCTGGTTTTATATTGCCTTCGAAAGCGGAAGGAACGGCCGAAAACGGGGATTTCCTTGGCCAACTTGTTGTTTCCCATGCCCAAATTCGAAATCATGATGCATTCCAAGAACCTCGCTTCATTTCAGCAACATTGCACGTGTGGGATCTCAAAAAGCCGCTTCCATTCTCAAGTTGCCTACCAATCTTATGTCGTAGCCGTTTCCGGGGACTTTCGGTCCAGAACATTGTTCCCTTCCACCTACGATGCCTGGAATACAGCAGAGAAGAGAATGTAAGCCACACTTGGCAATGTGGGCGCACACAAAATGCTTGAACCCCATTGCAGGACTTGTATGGTGCCTCCGTTGCGCTGGGTGGCGTCGAAGCACCGGATGTTAACCGGGACGATTCTCGCCGCTTCTCGCTCTTGCATGCCAGCCTCGACACCTGGGGCATCCTTACAACCCACTCCCAGCAACTCACTCCACATGCAACACTGCACCTTGTTACCCCTGCCCATGAGTGGGTGATGCGTGATCTGGTTTTATATTGCCTTCGAAAGCGGAAGGAACGGCTGAAAACGGGGATTTCCTTGGCCAACTTGTTGTTTCCCATGCCCAAATTCGAAATCATGATGCATTCCAAGAACCTCGCTTCATTTCAGCAACATTGCACGTGTGGGATCTCAAAAATCCGCTTCCATTCTCAAGTTGCCTACCAATCTTATGTCGTAGCCGTTTCCGGGGACTTTCGGTCCAGAACATTGTTCCCTTCCACCTACGATGCCTGGAATACAGCAGAGATGAGAATGTAAGGCACACTTGGCAATGTGGGCCCACACAAAATGCTTGAACCCCATTGCAGGACTTGTATGGTGTCGTCGTTGCGCTGGGTGGCGTCGAAGCACCGGACGTTAACCGGGACGATTCTCGCCGCTTCTCGCTCTTGCATGCCAGCCTCGACACCTGGGGCATCCTTACAACCCACTCCAAGAAACACACTCCACATGCAACACTGCACCTTGTTACCCCTGCCCATGAGTGGGCGATGCGTGATCTGGTTTTATATTGCCTTCGAAAGCAGAAGGAACGGCCAAAAACGGGGATTTCCTTGGCCAACTTGTTGTTTCCCATGCCCAAAGTCGAAATCATGATGCATTCCAAGAACCTCGCTTCATTTCAGCAACATTGCACGTGTGGGATCTCAAAAAGCCGCTTCCATTCTCAAGTTGCCTACCAATCTTATGTCGTAGCCGTTTCCGGGGACTTTCGGTCCAGAACATTGTTCCCTTCCACCTACGATGCCTGGAATACAACAGAGATGAGAATGTAAGCCACACTTGGCAATGTGGGCCCACACAAAATGGTTGAACCCCATTGCAGGACTTGTATGGTGCCGCCGTTGCGCTGGGTGGCGTCGAAGCACCGGACGTTAACCCGGACGATTCTCGCCGCTTCTCGCTCTTGCATGCCAGCCTCGACACCTGGGGCATCCTTACAACCCACTCCAAGAAACTCACTCCACATGCAACACTGCACCTTGTTACCCCTGCCGATGAGTGGGCGATGCGTGATCTGGTTTTATATTGCCTTCGAAAGCGGAAGGAACGGCCGAAAACAGGGATTTCCTTGGCCAATTTGTTGTTTCCCATGCCCAAAGTCGAAAGGGATAATTAACAAGGTGCCCTCAGTTGGCACCACGACCTCAGTTTTACCCCTAACGCCGAATCGACCTCAGTTTTGCCCCTAGTCAGTGCGCAAGGACTCCTTTCACTGCTCCCACCGTTACTTTCGGCCCCCCGTTAGGATCCTGACCTGTGGGACCCATCATAGAACCGTTGGCGCGGCCTGTGGGCCCCAGCTGTTGAGCGTTAGCGCTGCATGTGGGCCCCACCTGTTGACGGTTGGCGCTGCATGTGGGCCCCACCTGTTGACCGTTCCTTGCGGCCCAATGTCACATGAGGCCCAATGTCAACATGTAGACATTATCCATTTATATTTATTAATCACTACATGCAGACTACGCATTATCCATTTATTAAACCATCAAATTATTCGTATTAATAATATAAAATATATACTGTTCTCAACTCAAATTTTTATGTTATCTTAGAAAACATAATGCAACACATCTCTTATATATAAATTTTGTTTACAATGTGCAGATTTTAAAGCGATGATTAGAAAGGATAAAACTTCTAAACAGTGGGTACATTTGGACAAATATAAGAACATAACTTTATATATAGGGCTTATATATAATTAAACATACTTAGAAAGGATAACTGGCCCCACTTTACATATATTCAGTGGGGCCCGATAAACATTACATTTAACTTTAAAAAAAAGGGCTAGCCCTAACTGCTCCCGCTCTGCATGCATGCGGGAGCCCTTCTCGCCCTCCGGCGCCGCCCTACTTCCTCCACTCCGCCGCCCGGATCTCCATCTCCTGGTTGATCCGGGCGTGGCGGTTCTCCGCCCGCACCCTCTCCTCCTGCCTCTCACGGGACCGCTTGATGCTGGCCCGGAAAGCCTTCGCCTCCTCCTTCGCCTTCTTCTCCTGCGGCTTCAACTCCTTCGCCTCCAGCCGCTCCAGTCTCTTGAGGCGGCGGTTCGTCTTGGGGGAGATGTCCGACGTCTTGGTGGTGGTGGAAGGGACGGGGCGGTGGACGAAGGGCGGCGTCGGCGATCGCTCCCGTTTGGGATAGTCGTCGACGGGAAGCACGATGGGCAGGACGTCCTCCGCCTCGGGCCACTCGGACTCGTACCAAGGCCGAGCCTTGGGGTGGTTGTCCTCGTCGGAGACCAACTCCGGGCTTGAAGGGAGTGAGTAGGAAGATATTGTTAGGGCTTGAAGGGAGAGAGAGGCAAAGGGCTGGAGAGGGATGAGAATATGGAGGACGAGTGAAGGACTATTTAAAGACACGATTAGACGCGGGAATTTATTTGGGTAGATGAAGCAAACTGTGTGAACACATTGGATGAAGTGTAGAAGAGTCGATGCATGGTCAAAGCGGTGTAGAACAGGCATAGGTGTAGGCGTAGGCCGGACAGCTAGTGACACGGAGTACGAGCGCGTGTGCATTCGTCAGTAGAAGTGATTCGACGTTGCATGCTTGTATTAAAGAAGAGAAGAAAGTCCAAAGTCTCCTCACTAGCTGCATATGCATTGATGCGTATCTTGTGAAAACTAGGCGTGGAGGGCTGCGTCGCTGCAAATGCGACGCGACTCGTGTTTCTGAAACCAGGCGTGGAGGGCTGCGTCGCTGCAAATGCGACGCGACTCGTGTTTCTGAAACAAGGCGTGCAGGGCTGCTGCAAATGCGACGCGGCGTTAACTATTTTCTTCTTCTGCCACGTTGTTTACTCTGAAAAAACGAGGCGTGCATGCACCGGGCTGGTGAACGTGGCCGTTACATTGAGGCAAAACAGCCAGTCCATGCACCGCTTCATTTTCGATCGTTTGATCGTAAGGAACGGTGCAGATCGAGTCCATGCATGCAAACTACGGCGGCAACGGCCTGCAGACGCTGAGACGAGCGCTTCTCTGTGCGGGAACGCGATCCTCTGACTTTAGGTCACTGACAAATGGAGCCCATCACACACCGGACCCACGTGTCATGGGAGAAAGTCAGAGAACATCAGGTGGGCAAAGTAAGAGGATCTTGTTCCCTCTGTTTTTAAGGCATGTACAATAGTGTAGACGGGTGCTGTCTGCACTACTCGGCCATGTCGACATTTTTAGAGATATTTGCTTGGTTGTGCTAGGATAGCCCCCCTCCCAGTGAAACCCTAGCCCCGCTGGAGAAATACCTGACTTATACGGAAACACGCGGTAACTGCTTCGAAAGGGGGTAGCAATGTGGAACTATTTGCTTGGTTGAGCTAGGATAGCCCATAGGAACAAAAAACAAAAAGGTAGAACCCACCTCTTCGGAAGAATCACGATGTTTGATCCGATACAGGAGTTTCACCCTATAAGCGCTCACGAGAGAGAAGTGGATGCCGGTGAAGCGGGTCACACCCCGGAGAGCAATCTTTGACATCCAAAGCACACAACACACCTATACTAACATGGTATGGCACCCCCTAGATCTTGTTGGGATCCAGACACTCCGTAGCCCCCCTCCCGGTGAAACCCTAGCCCCGCTGGAGAAATACCGGACTTATACGGAAACACGCGGTAACGGCGTCGAAAGGGGGTAGCAATGTGGAACTATTTGCTTGGTGGTGCTAGGATAGCCCATAGGAACACAAAACAAAAAGGTAGAACCCACCTCTTCGGAAGATTCACAATGTTTCCACCTCATATTCTTTGAAATCTCTACTCCTGTATTCGAGGAATCTCATTTTAGTGATGGCTTTCGTTCTAATGTTTATAAATCCTTTTTATAATTTTCCTAGACTTGTGTTAGACCTATATAATGCAATTCCGAAGCCTGAAAATTTATTGGATGAATATTCGTATTATTTATTTTCTTTTGAATAATAATGGTTTTAATCGAAAATTGTAAATAAAACAAGTTTAAAACATCAAAATGAAAAAATAACTTTGGATCTTTCTTAGTCACACCAAAATGAAGCTTTGGTGAGATTTTGACCATATTTGAGTTCCAAAGGTTTGAAACTCATCTCATTATCTTGAACTCTCTACTAGACTGTTCAAGATATCACATGTTACACAAGGCTTTTTCGTTCCATTCTTTATAAGACAGGTTTATATTTTTTTTTCTCGTTACTATATGACATAACACTACTATGTGCGTCGGCAATATATTTTTTCGAATTTTTTTTGAATTATGTATGCTCATTTCAAGCTTGGTCAACCCTCTGTTTGACCACCCGAAAAGCTTCTAGAAGGAAACACAGAGATTCGACCTGGGCTGTTGGATCGACGCCTTCTAGAAGGAATCGTGCATCGCACGGATGCGCTCGCAGCCACAGCGATCCGCTAGACGTTCGTTCTGCGCTCTGATTGGTTGGTACGTTGGCCACAGGGGTCGATGGTTCTACATATGATTTCTTTGCTGTTAAGTATTATAAACCATGTTATTTAAATAAAAAAATATAATGAAACTTCAGATTTACTACAGCGATGATTTTTATCGGTTTTACATATGATTTTTCTATTAAACCATGTTATTCAAATAAAAAATAAAAAATAGAAGAATTATTCAAAACATAATGAAACTTCAAAACATAATAAAAAATATTGTTATATGTGATATAGTCGATTTTTTCATGAAATTTCAAACGGGGGTGTCTACCCTAGCTTCAGACCTCATTTGGAGCACATTTCTCATGAGAATAGAGCGATGGTTTCAAATGAGCTTAAATAATTCAAAAAAATATCAAATTGACATGAATCCAACGCACAATGCTGTTATATGTGATTTACCCTAGCTTCAGACCTCATTTGAAGCACATTTGCCCAAAATTTTGGAATGACTTAGTTCAACATGCATCATACAACATTGTTCAAACATTCTTTTCGCTTTTAATCTACATTCTGGCTCGTGATTGCATTCAGAAATACTCAAAATTAATTAAAAAACGTGAACTCGTTGAAATAGGCTCAAATTCATAGATTCGACGATAGTTTTACAGAAAGCTAGACGGCATGATGCATGCCAGCCTCGACACCTGGGGCATCCTTACAACCCACTCCAAGCAACTCACTCCACATGCAACACTGCACCTTGTTACCCCTGCTTTGAAAGCGGAAGGAACGGCCGAAAACGGGGATTTCCTTGGCCAACTTGTTGTTTCCCATGCCCAAAGTCGAAATCATGATGCATTCCAAGAACCTCGCTTCATTTCAGCAACATTGCACGTGTGGGATCTCTAAAAGCCGCTTCCATTCTCAAGTTGCCTACCAATCTTATGTCGTAGCCGTTTCCGGGCACTTTCGGTCCAGAACAGCGTTCCCTTCCACCTAGGATGCCTGGAAAACAGCAAAGATGAGAATGTAAGCCACACTTGGCAATGTGGGCCCACACAAAATGCTTGAACCCCATTGCAGGACTTGTATGGTGCCGCCGTTGCGCTGGGTGGCGTCGAAGCACCGGACGTTAACCGGGACGATTCTCGCCGCTTCTCGCTCTTGCATGCCAGCCTTGACACCTGGGGCATCCTTACAACCCACTCCAAGCAACTCACTCCACATGCAACACTGCACCTTGTTACCCCTGCCCATGAGTGGGCGATGCAAGATCTGGTTTTATATTGCCTTCGAGAGCGGAAGGAACGGCCGAAAACGGGGATTTCCTTGGCCAACTTGTTGTTTCCCATGCCCAAAGTCGAAATCATGATGCATTCCAAGAACCTCGCTTCATTTCAGCAACATTGCACGTGTGGGATCTCAAAAAGCCGCTTCCATTCTCAAGTTGCCTACCAATCTTATGTCGTAGCCGTTTCCGGGCACTTTCGGTCCAGAACAGTGTTCCCTTCCACCTAGGATGCCTGGAAAACAGCAGAGATGAAAATGTAAGCCACACTTGGCAATGTGGGCCCACACAAAATGCTTGAACCCCATTGCAGGACTTGTATGGTGCCGTCGTTGCGCTGGGTGGCGTCGAAGCACCGGACGTTAACCGGGACGATTCTCGCCGCTTCTCGCTCTTGCATGCCAGCCTCGACACCTGGGGCATCCTTACAACCCACTCCAAGCAACTCACTCCACATGCAACACTGCACCTTGTTACCCCTGCCCATGAGTGGGCGATGCGTGATCTGGTTTTATATTGCCTTCGAAAGCGGAAGGAACGGCCGAAAACGGGGATTTCCTTGGCCAACTTGTTGTTTCCCATGCCCAAAGTCGAAATCATGATGCATTCCAAGAACCTCGCTTCATTTCAGCAACATTGCACGTGTGGGATCTCTAAAAGCCGCTTCCATTCTCAAGTTGCCTACCAATCTTATGTCGTAGCCATTTCCGGGCACTTTCGGTCCAGAACAGTGTTCCCTTCCACCTAGGATGCCTGGAAAACAACAGAGATGAGAATGTAAGCCACACTTGGCAATGTGGGCCCACACAAAATGCTTGAACCCCATTGCAGGACTTGTATGGTGTCGTCGTTGCGCTGGGTGGCGTCGAAGCACCGGACGTTAACCGGGACGATTCTCGCCGCTTCTCGCTCTTGCATGCCAGCCTCGACACCTGGGGCATCCTTACAACCCACTCCAAGCAACTCACTCCACATGCAACACTGCACCTTGTTACCCCTGCCCATGAGTGGGCGATGCGTGATCTGGTTTTATATTGCCTTCGAAAGCGGAAGGAACGGCCGAAAACGGGGATTTCCTTGGCCAACTTGTTGTTTCCCATGCCCAAAGTCGAAATCATGATGCATTCCAAGAACCTCGCTTCATTTCAGCAACATTGCACGTGTGGGATCTCTAAAAGCCGCTTCCATTCTCAAGTTGCCTACCAATCTTATGTCGTAGCCGTTTCCGGGCACTTACGTCCCTTCCACCTAGGATGCCTGGAAAACAGCAGAGATGAGAATGTAAGCCACACTTGGCAATGTGGGCCCACACAAAATGCTTGAACCCCATTGCAGGACTTGTATGGTGCCGTCGTTGCGCTGGGTGGCGTCGAAGCACCGGACGTTAACCGGGACGATTCTCGCCGCTTCTCGCTCTTGCATGCCAGCCTCGACACCTGGGGCATCCTTACAACCCACTCCAAGCAACTCACTCCACATGCAACACTGCACCTTGTTACCCCTTCCCATGAGTGGGCGATGCGTGATCTGGTTTTATATTGCCTTCGAAAGCGGAAGGAACGGCCGAAAACGGGGATTTCCTTGGCCAACTTGTTGTTTCCCATGCCCAAAGTCGAAATCATGATGCATTCCAAGAACCTCGCTTCATTTCAGCAACATTGCACGTGTGGGATCTCTAAAAGCCGCTTTCATTCTCAAGTTGCCTACCAATCTTATGTCGTAGCCATTTCTGGGCACTTTCGGTCCAGAACAGTGTTCCCTTCCACCTAGGATGCCTGGAAAACAGCAGAGATGAGAATGTAAGTCACACTTGGCAATGTGGGCCCACACAAAATGCTTGAACCCCATTGCAGGACTTGTATGGTGCCGTCGTTGCGCTGGGTGGCGTCGAAGCACCGGACGTTAACCGGGACGATTCTCGCCGCTTCTCGCTCTTGCATGCCAGCCTCGACACCTGGGGCATCCTTACAACCCACTCCAAGCAACTCACTCCACATGCAACACTGCACCTTGTTACCCCTTCCCATGAGTGGGCGATGCGTGATCTGGTTTTATATTGCCTTCGAAAGCGGAAGGAACGGCCGAAAACAGGGATTTCCTTGGCCAACTTGTTGTTTCCCATGCCCAAAGTCGAAATCATGATGCATTCCAAGAACCTCGCTTCATTTCAGCAACATTGCACGTGTGGGATCTCTAAAAGCCGCTTCCATTCTCAAGTTGCCTACCAATCTTATGTCGTAGCCGTTTCTGGGCACTTTCGGTCCAGAACAGTGTTCCCTTCCACCTAGGATGCCTGGAAAACAGCAGAGATGAGAATGTAAGTCACACTTGGCAATGTGGGCCCACACAAAATGCTTGAACCCCATTGCAGGACTTGTATGGTGCCGTCGTTGCGCTGGGTGGCGTCGAAGCACCGGACGTTAACCGGGACGATTCTCGCCGCTTCTCGCTCTTGCATGCCAGCCTCGACACTTGGGGCATCCTTACAACCCACTCCAAGCAACTCACTCCACATGCAACACTGCACCTTGTTACCCCTTCCCATGAGTGGGCGATGCGTGATCTGGTTTTATATTGCCTTCGAAAGCGGAAGGAACGGCCGAAAACAGGGATTTCCTTGGCCAACTTGTTGTTTCCCATGCCCAAAGTCGAAATCATGATGCATTCCAAGAACCTCGCTTCATTTCAGCAACATTGCACGTGTGGGATCTCTAAAAGCCGCTTCCATTCTCAAGTTGCCTACCAATCTTATGTCGTAGCCGTTTCTGGGCACTTTCGGTCCAGAACAGTGTTCCCTTCCACCTAGGATGCCTGGAAAACAGCAGAGATGAGAATGTAAGTCACACTTGGCAATGTGGGCCCACACAAAATGCTTGAACCCCATTGCAGGACTTGTATGGTGCCGTCGTTGCGCTGGGTGGCGTCGAAGCACCGGACGTTAACCGGGACGATTCTCGCCGCTTCTCGCTCTTGCATGCCAGCCTCGACACCTGGGGCATCCTTACAACCCACTCCAAGCAACTCACTCCACATGCAACACTGCACCTTGTTACCCCTTCCCATGAGTGGGCGATGCGTGATCTGGTTTTATATTGCCTTCGAGAGCGGAAGGAACGGCCGAAAACGGGGATTTCCTTGGCCAACTTGTTGTTTCCCATGCCCAAAGTCGAAATCATGATGCATTCCAAGAACCTCGCTTGATTTCAGCAACATTGCACGTGTGGGATCTCTAAAAGCCGCTTCCATTCTCAAGTTGCCTACCAATCTTATGTCGTAGCCGTTTCCGGGCACTTTCGGTCCAGAACAGTGTTGCCTTCCACCTAGGATGCCTGGAAAACAGCAGAGATGAGAATGTAAGCCACACTTGGCAATGTGGGCCCACACAAAATGCTTGAACCCCATTGCAGGACTTGTATGGTGCCGCCGTTGCGCTGGGTGGCGTCGAAGCACCGGACGTTAACCGGGACGATTCTCGCCGCTTCTCGCTCTTACATGCCAGCCTCGACACCTGGGGCATCCTTACAACCCACTCCAAGCAACTCACTCCACATGCAACACTGCACCTTGTTACCCCTGCCCATGAGTGGGCGATGCGTGATCTGGTTTTATATTGCCTTCGAAAGCGGAAGAAACGGCCGAAAACGGGGATTTCCTTGGCCAACTTGTTGTTTCCCATGCCCAAAGTCGAAATCATGATGCATTCCAAGAAGCTCGCTTCATTTCAGCAACATTGCACGTGTGGGATCTCAAAAAGCCGCTTCCATTCTCAAGTTGCCTACCAATCTTATGTCGTAGCCGTTTCCGGGCACTTTCGGTCCAGAACAGTGTTCCCTTCCACCTAGGATGCCTGGAAAATAGCAGAGATGAGAATGTAAGCCATTTTTGTCTTCAATTTTAGTCTTCAATTTTAGCCATTTTTGTGCAAAAAATATGGAAAAACAACTATACAAAAAGAAACCCTAGATTCACGCGTGCACATTGCGTCAGAGGGAGAGCAAAAGGGAAACTCCATAAATACACGGTTTGACGCATATCCACTTCCTTCCTTCCTCCGTCTCTGCATCAACTTTTCCCCAAAAAACGCATCCTCCCCTCCACTTCCACCGCAAAAACCTCGACGGTTCCCCTGCCCTTCCCATCCACCATGAAGAGATCACGCGAAAGCTTCGACACCGAGGAAGGTAATGAGGTGGCGTCCGTCGTCGGCGAGCCATCTTCTGATGTCGTCCCAGCCGCGGCCAGCTCTGGTACAGTGGCTGCTGCTTCCGGCGAGGTCACGCCGGTGGAGGAGGCGCTCCGTGATGTCTCTTCGGAGATAGATCGGAAGAAGACGAAGAGCGGGGACGGAGAAGATGGCCCATCCCACGCCGCCGTGCCATCTGACCTCGAGGCTGCGTACAAGGAGATTGACGAAAGCTACGACCAATCAGCTGAATACGCCATGTGGGGGGCCATCTCCGCTAAGCTGACCAACGCTCCGACCGCCGCGCCGCCCGCTGCGCCGACTGCCGCGCCGACTGAGGTAGTAGATCTATTTTTAGTGAACTTGCCATGTATTTTTGATAATGCCCTTGTATTCACAGACTGGTAGTAGATCGATTTTGCTTTGCACTATGTGGTTGTTCATGTTTGCCACTTATTTTGGTTGTGAGTTGTGACTTCTGTGAGTTGAGAGAACTAAGATAGAAACCTCTATGTGTGTTGTTTGCTACTTTACTCTTTTTTGTTCTTGGCTGGATTGGAGCACAACCTGATGGTACCGTGTGTGTGCCTAGGAAATTTATTTTGTTCTATGGTGGATTGGAGCACAACCTGATGGTACCGTGTGTGTGCCTAGGAAATTTATTTTCTTCTATGGTGGATTGGAGCACAACCTGATGGTATTGCATGCACGTGTGTGCCTAGGAAATTTCTTTTATTTTTTGATGGATTGGAGCACAACCTGGTATATATGCACGTGTGTGCCTAGGCAATTTTATTTCTCACCTGTTATTTACATTAGTTCAAATGCCATTGTATATCTCATCATGTAATAATTACAACTGCAACTTCATATGTAATGTTCAAATAATTGTACAGTGTGTTATCATCCTAGATTCTCCTATTTATGATGTTACAACCTATTTTGGGTTGCAATAATCTTCACATTATTTCAACTTCAATTTCATATCTCATTTTCTAATAATTGTACACTATGTACTAATAAAATTCAATTAATATAGCTTGGGCAATTTGATGCGCAAGATTTTAGTTACTCCCTCCGATCCATATTAATGGTCGCTAAATCGGATGTATCTAGACATATTTTAGTGCTAGATACATCCGATTTAGCGACTATTAATATGGATCGGAGGGAGTATCTGTTTTTGTTATGAAATACTGGGCATATTACTCTATGGTTGCATGGCACATTGACATCAATGAGCACCATTCTATGTGGTAGAATCGAAAAAATTCCTCATTGCAAGAGTTAGCGGTCTAGCATACATAAAAATTGTATTTTTGATATGGGCCTTGTATTAAAAGAAAGAGAGAGTAGATCGATTTTGTTTTCAAATATTATTCTGTTATTTCTCAACTGTTATTTACATTAGTTCAAATGCCATTTTATATCTCATCATGTAATAATTACAACTGCAACTTCATATTTAATGTTGAAATAATTGTATAGTGTGTTATCATCCTAAATTCTCCTATTTATGGTGTTACAACCTTTTTTTGGGTTGCAGTAATCTTCACATTATTTCAACTTCAATTTCATATCTCATTTTGTAATAATTGTACACTCTGTACTTTGTTTAATTAAAATTCAATGAATATAGCTTGGGTAATTTGATCCGCAAGATTTTAATTATCTGTTTTTGTTATGAAATACTGGGGCATATTACTCTATGGTTGCATGGCACATTGACATCAATTAGCACCATTCTATGTGGTAGAATCGAAATAAATTCCTCTTTGGAAGAGATAGCGGTCTTGCATACATAGAAATTTTATTTTTGATAGTGGTCTTTTATTCAAAGAAAGAGGGAGTAGATCGATTTTGCTTTCTAATTTTATTGTTTTATTTCTCAAGTGTTATTTACATTAGTTCAAATGCCATTTTATATCTCATCATGTAATAATTACAACTGCAACTTCATATCTAATGTTGAAATAATTGTGTAGCGTGTTATCATCCTAGATTCTCCTATTTATGGTGTTACAACCTTTTTTGGGTTAATCTTCAAATTATTTCATCTGCAATTTCATATCTCATTTTGTAATAATTGGTCACGGTAGCTTTTATGTTAATTAAACGTGCATGCCTACATGGATTCTAATTATCAGATTTGGTTATGATATACTAGGTTTAGTATAGGTTGTACATTTCATATCCATTTGAATTCTTCGGCAATAAATGATATAAAAGTTAAAAACGAATGAGCAACTTCAGTTTTCAGTTAACATATTGGCTTATTGCATTTTAGGAGCCGAGAGTTGAAGAAGAGTCATCTGATGGCGGACTGGCCTTGTCAGATGGTCATGGTTCTGGGGATGGAGGCTCTGGAGAAGATGATGAAGATGTTGAAGAAGTACCTCCAAGATCACCAAATGTTGATGAAAAATCAGCTTGCAACGTCCATGTCTCCAATCTGGTGATACTTCAGCTAAAGGAGCAAAAGGGGGTGCACACCGACTTTGTTCTTCAAGCTGTGGTAAAGCCGAACCAGCGACCATCGTCTTTCATGGTTTCGCGTGTACTCCTTAGCAAGTTGGGTACTACCAACTGGCGCATTGTCCAGTCTCACGAAGAGGGAGACTCCGCGTATCTTTACATCAAGATGCGTAGACAGGATGTGCTAAGGTGTCACGGGAAGAGGTACGAGTGGGAGGGAGAACAAGTCACCTTCCGTAAGGTGAATAGACTCATTCCACTCATACCTGATCCCATGGAAGCTGGCCCAGTTCACAAGATCTTCTAAGTTGTGCCTGTGAAGACAATGTTTATTTTGTTTAAACTATGTGTTGCTTCCAGTACTCCTGCATGATGCACTATGTGAAACATTATGTCCTTTTTATGTTATCGTTTAGCAGAGCTTATTAATATTGTTAAAGAGTTGTTTCTTTTTTGGAGGGCACGCAATTGGCACCTGATTTTTATAGGAGATAGTGGTTTGAGTACATGAACTTGACAGTTCGTTGCGAGCAACACTATCACTTACACCACTCCACACCGGATAGTCCAAGAACTGTCCCACAGACTCAAAAACCAAACACAAGAGAAGGCCTTTCCTAAACAAAGATCAGAGCCGCGTCGCCACAGATGCTGGTGCCTCTTAGGAATAACAAACTCCATCTTGACATCCCTAGTCGTCGAACCACCCAAAGGAGAATGGCGGCAGGACTAGTTCTGCCTCGAGGAGGGAACTACTCGAACACCGCCAGCGAGGGAGAGTTGTCATTGAGTTCAAACCAGACTTCACGTAGCATAATTTGCACTACTAGTTAGATATAGCACTTGCAATATGAACAAAAGTACCAAGATTAATCCATAGCTCAAAAGTAGCATATGTACTACTCGAATAATTTTACATATACTCTAATTACAAAGAACAAAAGTAGCATATATACTACGCCGCAGCAGGTGATCTAGTGCCAAGTGTGGGTCGCCCTCGCCCTCCTTGATCTGCCTCCCTCCTCGGCCTTCTTGGCGTCACTCATGGGTTTGAGCTTACGGTACAACTCTAGGGAGAGGAACCCATCAATTGCAGCATAGATGATGTGTTCCATGTCTAGCATTTGGTTGTCCCAGTAGCTGTGCCACCGGTAATCCTTCTTCTTCATGTTTTTGTAGACGGGATCAATAAATTTTGCTGCCATGGTAGCCATTCCAACTTTCTTTTCTTTGAACACATGAAAGTATAAATCTTGGATATCCTCATAGTTTTCTTTTGGAATAGAAAAATTCCAGGTTCTCGCAAACATTTTCTTGTCGTTGTTGGTGTCAACACTTGCAAATTTGACGCCGTCAAAACGAAAAAGATCAGCCAGCGTCGCAGATTGCCACCAGTCACCACTGAAGTACACAAGTAACAAGAGTTTATAAAAGTACTACTCCCTCCGATTCGAAAAAAAGTGCGTGAGAAAACTGTTACGCATGCATGTCTAGATGAGTACTAGTTGCAGAAAATCTAGATGAGTACTAGTTGCCGAAAAAAAGAGGAAAAAAGTAGTAGTAACACCAATCACAAGAACCAGGAATAACCAAATAGCAATCACAAGAACATGGCGGCGGAGCAGATGAGTACTAGTTGCAGAAAACAAGAGGAAAAATGACTTTAACCTGGAGTGATGGTACACCAGGACGTGGCGGCGTAATGCAAGCTGAAGGACGGCGACCTTCTTCTCGATATCAACCTTGTGGGATGTGTACTCGAAATCGAGCCCCATGAACCTTTTTCTCCGCTATCAATCCACTGCTCGTACATGTCTACGACACGCTGCACCTCGGCAGGGTCGTTGGTGTACGTGACGTCGATGCTTTCCTCGCCATGGATGGGGACCTTAATCGTGCGGCAGAAATACTTCTGTTCGTCCATTCTTGGAAGAAGAAGAGAGGGGAGCGGATGGAAGAAGAAGAGACTGGAGTGCAGCGGTTGGAAGAGATGCAGTGGTGAATACGAATGGAAGTACAGGGGAGTATTAATATTAATTCTGTACGGAGCAGACTCGAAGTGGTTTCCGTGTGAAATCGATAGAAAAAATTGGGAAGCACCTGTGCCGTGTGTGTACATAGACCTACTAAACCTACACAATGGCCACCGCGGCCCACGATTTGTCCCATAGTACTCACTTGTTTGTGGGCCCAAACTAATAAGCCTATTTTTAATCTACTAAACCTACACAATGGCCAGCGCGGCCCACGATTTGTTCCATCAAAACAGCTAGTCTACGGCCTGACCTAAGGCAGCGTGCGTGTAATCATTCTCCCACAGAAAACCGCCGACTTCACACGCCTCCCTCGCCACGTGTTCGCCGCCGCCTGCCCTTTCGCACAAGTTTGACCTAGAATTTTTAGTCTACCGGCCGGCGCACCCTCCACTTCGATCATGAAGCCAACCAAAGACGTGCCAACTTGATCTTACGCATCATTTTGCATCTTTGATCGTGATTATCACACTAGATCTGATCGTTTTTGTTCGTTTTTTCTCGCAGTGTCCAGTTTGTTTTAACAAATTAGGGATGTGTGGCAGTGATGACATGACGACTGATTATTTCGTCATAACCCTTGTAGAGGGATTTGAGGAGAAGACGGTAAGGATTCTAATCTACTCATGTACAAATTGGTTTTGGATTTTTCGTGATTATTCACATGTAATATACGTAGCATATCTACCGGTCCTAGCTAGTACTCATTGCGTCATGTGTTAATCATTGATGTAATATACGTAGCTGATCTAGCTAGCAAATTTTTTGGGACTGTGATCTCTAGTAGTTATGGACGTGTTTTTTTTTATGAACTACCTACATGCAATTTCAATACTTGAAGGGTACCATTCTGAAACTATGAGTGCATGTTCAGTTATTTGCAGTACAGGACTATTGCTTCAATGTCCAATTATAGGAAAAAGTACAAATAGCTACTCTTGTAGGATATATCTACTTTTAGTAAGTCCAATTTACTACTGGCTCATAATTTAATAAAATACATGCTCTTATTTAGGTGATCCCCTGCTACATCAGACAATATTTCTTAAGAATGCATGCTGTTTTCCCTATGGAGGACAGAAATTTTCAAGCCACACTGATTACCAAGGAAGGATTCTCGTTTATAGTTGAGCTTAGCAACATCGACGGGATAACCTTTCTGAAGGGAAATTACTGGAAAGAATTTAGTAGGGTTTACAAACTTGAAGTTGGTATGGAGCTTGTTTTCAAGACCGACACACAAAGAGGCCAAACTGAGGTCATAACCGGAAATGACCCAATCATCCATCCGTGTAAGTTCTTACTTAATACAAAAAAATTATGTTGTGCACATAAACATTAATATATTACTTGGTTGCGGCATGTGTAATCCACTAATTTCAGGCGTATTACATTTTTACAGCATACTACCACATGTCCCCTGAGAGGCGTCACATTGTTGACTCACTCTCTAGCACTGATGGGACCATGATTAACTGGAGGATGATGGAGACGGTGATCGACGCTGTTGAAAACTTGGATTACACTGTTCTATTCCACAGAGCTGGAGAGTATGAGGAAGCAGAATTGGTTGTCGGGGTGCTGCATACTCTGAATTGGACAAACAGCGAGAACTTCAATAAACACGTGGTAAATCTGTAAGAACACATCTTCTCTTATGCGCAAAGTAATACGTGTACACTTGTTCTATTTAATTTCCTTTCTTTTAACATGATTATTTCCCGATAGCTTTTTTCTTGACTATAAGTCTTTGCATGCAACAGAAAATCCCAAGCCGTCTGATTCCTGCACATATGGCAAGAAATGGTACAATCACTATTGTTTGCTACCCGAGAACTGAGGTGGCATCGACATATTCAATTTCTGATCTTGATGGTCGCTTGTGCGTCAGCGGGTGGAAAGAGTTCATGGCGAAGGAAAGTCATCTCAAACAGGGTGACAAGATGCTGTTATTGCTATACCAGTGCGCTGAAGGGCTCTACTTGTTTGCTACCCATGTCCCTGAAGTTGGTCTGTAATAGGAATGCAGTGATATTGATGGTTTCTGTGTGCAACTATATGCATGCAGCCCCGTTGCTACAATATAAAAACCGAGTTAAGACTCTATATTAGATTGTTGAATTCTCACACAATTTAAATGTTATGTTCTTTTAGTTTTACTACTTTCATGATGTCATTTTGTTTTTTATGCTGAGCTTTACCATTTTTGCTTTACCATATTGGATTTTATGACTCATAAAAATGTAAACAAGGGTGCAAACCACACATGCTCAATGGAAAAAATATCCAGTGATACTAGCCCCTTGTTCTCCCATGCTACCATTTTAAAAAATCAACTATAGATGTTTCATAAAATTCCGGAAAAAATTATTAACGTTCCCAAAGAATTTGTGTACCCTGTGTCGATTCAATGGACTATGACATCAATGGACTATGACATCAACGCCAATGATCATGTAGTATAACCTGTGTCGATTCCAGAAACACGCCAGTGGACACCTAGATAGCAGGGGCGTACGAGTTTCATGCCAGAACTGAAGAAAAACCACACCAATAACAGGGCTTTTCCGACTAGTGTTGAATATTAACACAACAATGCATTTCGAAATGAATTAATTTAATCATAAAATGAAACTAGTAAAACTTAATAGAGCATTTATAATACTTGAACGTTATTGCCAAGGGAAAAACATATTGTTCACAAGGCAAATGGGCTGTGAAGACAAATTGTACAATTAATAGGCCCATACTCCGGTTGGGCCATTGGGCGAGCGAAAGGGCTACGTTTGTCCGCCCGGTCTCCTCCAAACTGCCCTGCCCCCACACGACAACGCCGCTCTATCCGTTCTCAGGCGACTTCGCCGCCGTATCGGCCCTGCGCGACCGATCAATCCGCCACTATTACCTCGCCGCCATCCGAACTCGATTAGCGTAAACTATTGAACTGCCGCCAACGCTGCCCCGCCGACTTGTACTCAACCGCTGCTTCCGCCGCTCGTCAGACGCAATTACAAGGTTTGTACCAATACTGATGAAATCCTTGGTTTCCATCCTGCCGGTTCGATGAAGTTAATGGCGATTGCAATTGCTGTCAGATAGACTAGCTGCTTGTGTTCACATATGCGTGTCTGTTTTATCAGTTTCAGTTGTAAGTGTTAGTTTAATATTCATAGCAATGTCAGGAATTCAGGTACGAACTAGGTTTTATATTTTCATAGCCATGTCAGTTTCAGGTGTAAGTGTTAGTTTCAATCGAACGCTGTGTTGTGAAATAATGTCTAATGTAATCCCCTGCAATTCTTACTTACTTGAAAGACCAGTATGCCTGTCTCTCTGATGTATTTGTTGTTTCGAAATATTTTTGTGTGAACTAATGCTGCTCCTTTTTTTTTACAAGACCGGCTAAACGGAGATAACGCAAAATGTCACAAGACAAGAGCTGGATGGAGAAGGATAGAGATTCTGTGGAGTGGCAAAGTGGCATCGAGAGTTTCTTGGAACTTAGTTTTGATGGTGCTGAACCAGACGCAAGAAACTTTTGCCCGTGTACGAAATGTCTGAATAATGCTCAGAAAACTAAAAAGGAGATCCATATGCACTTGCTTAAGAATGGGATGGATCCGTCCTACAAAAAATGGGTATTCCATGGTGAACCCGAGGAGGACAACATGTCTGAAGATTCTGATGATGAAGACGATGCAGGTGGTGGTGAAGGGATATGTGACATGCTCGATACTCTGATAAGGGCCACAAAAGTGGGAAGTAATGCAGGAGACACGAGCGGTGATGGAATGAAACAGGAGCCAAATGCATCTGCAAAGGCGTTCTACAAACTATTGGAAGAGGGAAAAACATCGTTGTACCCAGGTTGTGAGGAGGTCACAAAGATATCTTCCATTGTGAAGCTTTACCAAATCAAGTGCGTGTCTGGGATGACCAACAGAGCATGTGACTTAATGCTGCGGATGTTCACGGAGGTGCTGCCAAAGGGTCACTGCATTCCTACTAATCTCGCACAAGTAAGGAAGGTCATTCGAGAGTTTGGACTGGATTACAAGAAGATACACGCATGCTATAATGATTGTGTGCTATTCGGTAATGAGCATGCTGATGCCCAAGAATGCCCTGTCTGTCATACGTCTCGATGGAAATCAAGTCCAACCGTAGACAAAGCTGATTCATCGATCCGTAAATCAAAGAAGCAAGTGCCACAGAAAGTTCTATGGTATTTCCCACTCATTCAAAGACTGCAAAGGCTGTACATGACAGAAGATATGTCAACTGATATGAAATGGCATAAGGAGAAACGTAAAGATGATGGCATAATGAGGCATCCTGCAGATTCGAAGGCCTGGAAAAGCCTTGATGAAAGATATAGTCAGAAAGAATTCGCAAAAGATGCTCGCAGTGTTCGGCTTGGCCTTGCTTCAGATGGATTCAACCCCTTTGGGATCATGAGTATATCACACACTACATGGCCTGTCATTCTGATCCCATATAACTTGCCACCATGGATGTGTATGAAACAAGAGAACTGGATAATGTCAATGATTATTCCAGGACCAAAGTCAGCAGGAAATAACATTGATGTGTACTTACAGCCTTTGATTGATGAACTGTTAGTTCTATGGGAGGATGGTGTTGAAGCATATGATGCTGCAACTAAACAAAATTTCAAGTTGTATGCATGCGTGTTGTGGACCATCAATGACTACCCGGCTTACGCAATGCTGAGTGGTTGGAGCACAAAAGGCAAGCTAGCATGCCCTTACTGCCACAAGCATACAGACTTTTTATGGCTCCGGTATGGTAGAAAGCATTGCTACATGGGACACCGACGTTTTCTACGGAAACAACACAAATGGCGTCGAAACAAGGTTATGTTCAACAACAAGCCAGACCATAGAGACGCCCCGGTGCCACTTACAGGCATTGAAGTTCTAAAGGAGCTTGATAGCATTCAGCATGAACCATTTGGGCGGTCAAATAAGAGAAAGCGAGCGGAAACTAATCCCTGGCACAATTGGCGGAAGAAAAGTGTGTTCTTCCAGCTCCCGTATTGGCAGCACTTGCTCGTGAGGCACAATTTGGATGTTATGCACATCGAGAAGAACATTTGTGACAGCATTCTGGGTACTTTGCTTGAGATGGATGGGAAAACAAAGGATGGTACGAAGGCTCGCCTAGATTTGGAGTTTTTGAAAATTAGGGAGGATCAGCACGCAAAGCCCGCCGGTAAGGATAAGTACAAACTTAAGAAAGGCGTGTATGCTTTAAAAAAGGAAGAGAAGATAATGCTGCTCAGGTTTCTGCAGAGCATACGGATGCCTGATGGCTATGCTTCACACATTAAGCGATGTGTGGTCCTCGAGCAGTGCAAGTTTAGTGGACTCAAAACTCATGACTGCCATGTTATATTACAGAAACTTCTTCCTATTGCGTTGCGCAAGCTTCTGCCGGAGAATGTCCTTACCCCATTGCTTCAGCTCAGTAAATTCTTTTCCGATTTATGCTCCAAGGAGTTAAGGGATGAGGATTTGTTGAATTTGGACCAACAAATTGCACTAATTCTATGTCAGCTAGAGATGATATATCCACCAGCTTTCTTTGATATTATGATGCATCTCCCAATTCATCTAGCTCGAGAAGCATGGTTTGCAGGGCCTGTACAGTATAGATGGATGTATCCGGTTGAGAGATACCTGCGTACGTTGAAGGGATATGTACGTAACAAGGCTCATCCAGAAGGTTCAATTGCAGAGGGGTACATACTTGAAGAGTGCATGACGTTCTGCAGTCGATTCGTTAAAGGCTCGCCTACAAAAATAAGTCAGTCCGAACGCCATGCAGATGGAGCTACAGATGAGGCACCAACAGGGATTAGCATAATGAGTGCAGTTGATTACTCCAAGAAAGGTTTTGCCCGTGAATTAGTCTTTGGAAGCTCTTAATCAAATGAGGCACTACATAATAACAAACTGCGAGGAAACCGAGCCATGGATTCAGTAAGGAAACTTATGTATTTGTTTCATATCATGATATGCATTAACACTTTGGTTATGAAGTAACCATATATCATTTCTTTTTGAAGGGAACATATTGACGAGCTCAAAAAGAACAATTGTCCTAATCCTAAAAAGAAACACAAGGAAGATTTTGTTGGCTGGTTCGAAAGACGGGTAAGGTACTTCAGCATTTTCATAAATGTTTCTCGTAATAAAAAAACAATGGTGTATAGTACACTCACACATATTCTATTCCATGAAACAGATCACACAACTCCATAAAGATGGGAAGGTCAACAGTCTGTTGTATACACTAGCTAAAGGGCCTGATCAAATTGCTCGTGTGTTCAACCGTACAGTACTGAATGGATATTACTTTCGTAATACCGAAATAGAGCTTGACTTGAGTACCCAAAATAGTGGCGTCGTAGTCAACGCGCAAGGAAGCACCGGCAGTACTGATTATTATGGGGTGATAAAGAAAATCATATTTCTTGACTTTCCTCCTGATAAGGAGGTTGTTCTATTGCAGTGCGACTGGTTCGACGTGGCTCCTGCCAATAGAAATCATAGTAAGGGGTATAGGAGGGACAAATATGGAATTATTGACCTTGACACTAGTGTACACCGATTCACGGAAGACCCTTACATTCTAGGCATCGAAGCTACACAGGTTTTCTATGTGAGAGATGTGAAGAGCCCTAATTGGGCAAGTGCTATAAAAATGAATCCACGCAATTTGTTTGCTCCTTCGGTTTTAAATGGTGCAGACCTAGATGATCTTGCAGAAGGAGATGAACGTGGTGATGCAGATGTACATGATGTCGTCGATGCAGGAATTACAGTTCCAGAATTTACTTTACCTGACGATATTACTAGTTGGTGCAGAAATGGTGATGAAGGAACCAGCGTTGATGTTTCAGTCATAAATAATTTAAGACCTGCTGATTTTGACGAAGACCAAGTCGAATATGATGTTGATACTGATGATGATGAGGCTTACATAAATGATGGTCATGTTGCTCCTTTGGTACAAGATGAATTGGATGATGACCATGGATTCTTTGTGTAGGCTGTCTCTGCACTGTTTGGCTTAAATGTTTTGCCATGAACATGCATGGATGAAAGATCGTGTAATAACATAATTTTTGTTTAAAGATTCCAAAGTTCCATTGTTTAGAAATTTTGAATTTCCATGATAAATGTACTAGTGAAATTGCGTCTTATATGAGTTCTTGATTGATTATTAAGTACTGTCACTTGTTGCAACATTAGTAAAATGCTAAGTGCTGCAGAAATTCAGTTGCAAACAATATTTTAAAAAAATAATGTGCTCACCAAACTGAGACACTGGACCAAAAATGAATTGTGGTCCTAAGAAAATTGCAACAGTGATCAAGGGCACGGCCCATGAGGCCCGTTAAGCTAGTCTATGAATGGTCGTTGCAAAATAACTTGTTCATTTTCGCAACAGTGCGGTGATTGTTGCTTTACATTTAACCTATTACCATACGACCCAAATTGTCGCATTAAACAATAGGTATTGCCGTAGGATAAATTTGAGGCGAAAAACATATGGTATTGCCGCACGAAAAATTTGGTTGCAATAGTTAGCTTTTTTTTTTGCAACAATATTTGTAACTATCGCAACACAAATACAGATGTTGCAATATATGACTGAATATCACCACGAATTCTTATTTCGTTGGAATACCATGTCTCTAAGGCAACAAAAGGAGTGCCTCGCGCAACGAAAATACTCTGTCGCAACAACGCGCTTGTATTCCAACAGCAGTACAAATCGTGGCAATAGGAGGCCTCTACCGCAACAGAACGACAATTTATCGCCACCAAAATGAGTCGTGGAAATACGAGTGCCCTATCACCACAACCTGAGAGGTCGTGGTAATTTGTGATTATATCGCAACGAAAAAAACCGTAGCTACAGATTTCGTTGCAAGAGACCGGTTCTCTTGTAGTGTGGATACTAGGCACTGTGCCCTAACAATGTGGCATTATTACATGATCAATCTCATTCAATCCCTCCCATCCCTCTCAGCCTACAACGGTGTTTACTCACACATGGACGGGGGAATCATGGATGGTTGATGGAGAAGAGGTGGCGGTGTCTATGGCGATGATCTCCTTCGAATCCCCGTCCCGGCAGGGTGCGAGAACATGAACTTCTATTCCCCGAATCGAGGTTCGGGGTGGCGGCGGCGCTTTGTTGTGTTTCTCTGAAATATGACGAACCCCCTCGTGTTTTAGGTTTACGGGGCATATGTAGTCGAAAGGGGAGTCCGAGGGGGTCCCGGGGTGGCCCACACCACTAGGCGGCGCGGCCAAGGGGGCGTCGTGGGGTGGTGTGGCCCCCTCCTGGCTCCTCTCCTGGCCCCCTTCTGGCTCTCGGGATCTTCTGGTGTTTTAGGACCAATGAGATATTTTATGAGTATTTTCCCGAAAGTTGATTTTTCTGCACAAAAACGAGACACCAAGGTAATTCTGCTGAAAACAATGTTAGTCTGTGTTAGTGGTATCCAAAACTCACAAGTTTAGAAGAAAACAATAAGAAAAGTATTCAGAAAAGGAGATACGTTTTTTACGTATCAGCGCGCACAGACGCCTATCATGGCACCAGACGCTCTCCTCCGTGCGCAGTATCTACCGCCGTTGCGCCTCCTGGTCCAGCTCCTGAGCTTCGTGGGCCAAGCGGAAGGCGTTGGCTACCTGGACACGGTGGCCGGTCTCCATGTCGCTACTGGCAGCCTCCCGTGTCTCGTTCAGCTCCTCGTGGGATGCATGATGTGTGGCCACCAAGGAGGCGACATCTTCCTTCCTCTAGGCTATGAGAGCCAACTGCTCGTCCGACGTTGCCTGGTCGTTGAGTTGCTCGTAGACCTGGCGCTCGGCGGCCATGAGGGCGCAAATATGATACTCCCACTGGGCGCTCCTGAGGGAAGCCTGATTGGTGCTGCCTCCGCTTCCTCGAAGCCCGGCCTAATCCTACGAAACACCTCCTCGTTGCGCCATGTGGCGAATGAGTTGTAGGCAATGACCTGGCCAGGCCACAACGGAGGGCGCTGCTACGGCTACGACTGCTCCTGATGCGTCTCCTGCTATGGATGCTGCGCTTGCTCGTGCTGCCTCGTCTCTTCCTCCTCCTCCCCATCCTTGTGTCCACAATCAAGGGGTGATCGCCACTCCCGTCCTCTCCAAACGGCAGCCCTGACCACGGCGCGCTGCCTGCTGGGTAAAGATGGCACATGAGGTATGGAGGCGGCGTAACATGCTATCGTGAAGCGGCAAGGGAGAGACGATGATTGCGAGGGCGAGGGTGAGGGAAGGCGTTGTGAAGCGGCTACGACGAGAGGGTAGGATTTTATAGCCGGCCGCTCTCTGGGCGGGAAACGCAAGCGAGAAGAGTTGGCGTTGGGCGGGAACCGGCGGGCGAGGGCGAGGGTGAGGGAAGGCGTTGTGAAGCGGCTACGGCGAGAGGGTAAGCTTTTATAGCCGACCGCTCTCTGGGTGGGAAATGCAAGCGAGAAGCGTTGGTGCTGGGCCCCGGTAGGCGAGCGAGCACACGTCGTGTCGGAGTAAATCGCAGCGATATGTCTCCTACGCGCTTGTCCTGGCGCCGCTTGGGGAGACAGGAAGGCAGATCTGGATAGGATTAACCGGCGTAAATGCGACGCCCGTTAGAGATGAACTTCCCTCCCGTTGCTTAACTCGCCGCGTCATCCTGTCGGGTCCCTTCGTCGTCATTACACGGGTGGAAAGACCTCCTGCACGATGCCATTAACCGCCTTGGGCGAGCTGTGCCCCTATGACGAGGGTGCCCCGCGTGTCGGATGGGCTTCCCAGACAACATTCGGCGCCTCTAATTGTGTCGGAAAGAGCATATACCCATATTAAATTTTGATGTTTGTTGATAACACAATTAGAGTCTTAATGTGTGCTAAGTGCTGCATAAAATCTTGATGCTTAATTTCCATATATTGATATTATATGATCTTGTGACAAGCCCCATTGAGTTCCTATGAAGAATCAACCATTTTGAGAGTTTTCTGTCAAAGGCGGTACTACCGGAAGGCGTCCGGTAGTACCGGTTTTTTTTTCTGGTTTTGGTACTAGAACCAGAACTTCGGTTTTGGCAGAATACGGCACTACCGGCCTTGACCGGTAGTAGCGTGTGTGTGGAAGATGAACAAGTGCATGTGAAGTTGTTGTGTCGCCGTGGAGTGGTACTACCGGATGGCCCGGTAGTACCGGGGTCGCGGTACTGCCGTTATGGTGCGGTAGTACCGGATTTCAAGGAAATGGTACTGGACTCGCCAAGACGAAGCGCGCAGAATTCGGCACTACCGCCCCCGTGCGGTAGTACCGTCTGCGTAGTGCAGCCCAGCGAAACCAGCGTTGACCCGATGAAGATTTGAACGCCCGGTACTACCGGGTGAGGCAATAAATGCCCAAACGGTCAGATTTGAGGGGACGGGTATAAATAGCCCATCCCCTTCTTCTTCAAGAGGTATCCAAAATGTCATTTATTGAGCTCACCAAAAGCTAGATTTGTCTCAATTCCTCCACCCAAACCCGTTGATCTTCGGAGGATTGAAGGAGAAGCCCCCGATCTACATCTTCACCAACTCGATATTCACTTGCCCCTCATTCACTTGAGGGAATCTAGGCTAGGGTTTCCTTGTGGAAAACCTAGACCCCACTGCTTCTCAATCGTTAATTGTTGGTGATTCTTGGGAGCCCCCAATTTGGTTGTGGGTTTGTGCCTCAAGCATTGTAAAGGACCCGATTTCCGCCTCAAAGGGAATCAATAGTGGAAGGTGAACTAGACCTTTGTGGCGAGGTTCATCGGAGAATAGGGTGAGGCCTTTGTGGCGTTGAGTAGGCCTTCATGGAGAAACTCGCACCCCTCAAAGAGACGTACTCTCCTCAAAAGGAGGAACTCGGGATTACATCCTTGTCTCCGCGTGCTTACGATATCAGTTACCTCGTTCCCTCTCCTTTACTTCGTGTTTGTATCTTGTAGTTTGATGTTCTTGTCATATAGGTAAATTCACCGTAGTTACATATCTAGAGAATTTACCTTTGTGGCAAGCCTTAATTTGAAGAAAAATTAAAAATTGGTCATAGCACCTATTCACCTCCCTCTAGGTGCCCATAATATTCGTTCAATTGGTATCAGAACATCGACTCTTTCTTTGGGCTTAACCTCCTAAGAGTTATAGTATGGTCAACAGAGGGGAAGCCGTCGAGCCCGCGGGAAGTGTCACTGTGGATGATCTCAAGGAATTGAAATATTCCTTGACCTCATCCATGGATGTCAAAATGACGGAGTTGCGAGATATGTTGTTGCAACTCATGAAAGCCAAGGGCCTGGACTCCTCATAATTCCGAAGAACAAGGAAGATGAGGAGGCGAATGGTGGAGAAACTAAAAGTGAATCTCATTATAAGAACAAAACCTCTAAGGGATCGGATGAGAAGGCCAAGTACCATAATGTCGAAGGACGGTACTGTCCCGATCCTCCTATTCCACATCCTCATATTAACTCTAGAGGCGAACCTCCTAAATTGACGCACATACTTTTGATCAATGACAATATTATATGAAAACTCACTTGAACTCTTATTGTATTGAGCTTTGGAGGGTCTGATGACCCAAAAGTATAGGGGATCACAACAGTCTTCGACGGAACTAAAACCCAAATTTATTGATTCGACACAAGGGGAGCCAAAGAATATTTATAAGCCTTAACAGATGAGTTGCCAGTTCAGCTGCACCTGAAAGTAGAATTGCTCGCAACAATTTATCAGTGGTAAATTTTTTATAGTAGTAGCAGTAGTAAAATAACAGCAGAAGTAAAATAGTAACAACGGTAGCAATTGTGGGAAACAACAGGATTAAAGTACTATAGGCATAGGGATGGATGAATGGGCGTTTCACGGATAAGATAGTTCATATAATAATCAAAACATGGGCATTGCAGATAGATAATAATAAAGCATCCAAGTACTAGGTAAACCATAGGCATGTGTTCCAATTTAGTCGTACGTGCTCGCAATGAGAAACTTGCATAACATCTTCTGTCCTATCAGCCCGTTGCAGCAGGGCCTCAAGGGAAACTACTGGTAATTAAGGTGGTCCTTTTAATAAAGCACCGGAGACAAGCATTAACACTCTGTGAATACATGTGATCCTCAAATCACAGCCATCCCCTTCGGTTATCCCAATTATTGTCACTTTGGGGCCTCGGGTTCCGGACAATGACATGTGTAAAAAACTTGCATATATGATCAAGAAACATAATTATACTCATGAAACAATAACATGTTCAGATATGAGATCATGGAAGTCGGGCCCTAGTGACAAGCATTAAGCATAACAAGTTGCAACAACGATATATAGCACTAACAACGGATACTGGGCACCATGCCCTAACAATCTGGCATTATTACATGAACGATCTCATCCAATCCCTACCATCCCTCTCAGCCTACAGCGGGGATTACTCACACATGGATGGGGGAATCATGGATGGTTGAAGGAGAAGTGGTGGCGATGCCGATGCCGATGATCTCCTCCGAATCCCCGTCTCGACAGGGTGCCAGAACACGAACTTCTGATCTCCGAATTGGGTTTTGAGGTGGCGGCGACGATCTGGTGTTTTTTCTAGAATATGACGAACCCCCTTGGTTTTTAGGTCATGGGATATAAGTAGTCGAAAGGGGAGGACGAGGGGGTGGCCACACCATGTGGTGGTGCGTCCTAGGGGCGGAGCCACCAGGTGGTGTGGGCCCCTCCTTGCCTCGCTCCGGCTCATCTTCTAGCCCCGGGGGTCTTCGGGTAAAATAAGGACTTCAGGATCTTTTGCGAGTACCCCGACTTGCATACTTCATATGCTTCGGGTAAAATAAGATATGATAAAGTGGTATCTCGCTTGCCCTTAATAGTGGAGAAAAACATAAATGTCAGGGCATCTCTAAGGTTCAAGTGAAGACTAGAAGTTAAGATATCAAAGATAAAATCATCAAAGTTATACCACAATCAACCGTGTTCTGGGACAAGCACATTATACTAAGAATGATAGTCATACTCTCAAGAAGGTGCATAAAGTGAGAAGGTGAAGACTCAACATAAAAGTAAAAGAAAGACCCTTCGCAGAGGGAAGCAGGGATTAACATGTGCTAGAGCTTTTTATTTTATTAAAAACAGAAGTAAAATGATTTTGAGAGGTGATTGTTCATGTCAACGAATGGTAATAGAGTTCTTGTTATCTTCCATACTAAACAAGTTGAGAGCGGTTCCAAATTATTTATATTAAGCATTTATATCATGCTCTTTATGACACCCCTCCTCGTCTTGCTTTCGCAAACCATGGCTAACCGAATCCTCGGGTGCCTGCCAACAATCTCATACCATGGAGGAGTGCCTATTTATTTATTTAGCTTTTTTATGCTATAATGGTCTAACCAGCTCTTTGCAAAATTAATGACGAGCATATGAAGTATGCAAGTCGGGGTACTCAATTAGTATTGAAGATTACAAACCCAACAACTACTTCCTCATGAGCTAAAACTGTGTCACAACATGAGAAGTATTTTGAAGGTTTTAAACGTAGCACATGCAAATTTACTTGGAGTGGCGGTGAAATACCACACACAGGTAGACATGATGAACACATTTGGAAAACTTTGGTTTTTGGGAGTTGGATGCACGAGTAGAGCTCATACTGAAGACTAGCAATAGACGGGAAGCGACAATCAAGAGTGCAACAACTGTCATAATCATACTTGCGACAAAACAAAATTAATAGGGGCATAAAAGTGATACAAATACTTTGAGGAAAAATAAATCATCAAGGCTTAATTGACTTTTTGTTTCAGTCTTATGCATGATTGAGCATGTGCCAAGTCAATTCAAGTGAAACATTCACAGGGAGATACCACAATGTCATTACCCTTCTATTAATAAAACAATGCAAGCAAACATTTATACGACACACTATCTAATATTTGTAAGATGGAACTAATCATGAGAGGGCACGAACTACTAAGCATCCATGAAATAGCATACATCTTACACGAACAAACTAAGCATGTCCACATGGATGAGTATATGTACAAAAATGGAAACAAATAGAGTTCATACCAGTCTCTAACCACAACTTGAATTGTTGTAAATCGTCGTTATTGCTCTTCACTTGTGTGAATCAAATTATATAAAATGATATCCAAGCTCCAATGGAGTCACGGAGGACTATTAAACTCTGCAGAAAACTTTACAAAACCAAAGAAGAACAACAAATATTTTTAGATTTTCGAAGGAAACAAGCAAACAAAGAAAAATCTGTTTGGCTTTTTGAATATTAAACTTAAACTAGAAAGTAAAGCAAGCTAATAAAAGAAATTAAAGAAACAAATAAAGAGAAACAACAGAAATATTTTTGGTCTTTTTCGTTTTGGAAAGCAGAAACAAAACAATAATAACCAAAAGAAACGAAAATATGGATATACAAAGAACCGACAAAAACATGATATGTAAATGAGTGTGATGTCGGAATACCTCCCCCAAGTTTAGGCTTTTGGCCTAAGTGGAGAACAATCACGGCGCGGGTAGTAACCCCACACTGATAGGTTGTCCCTAGCATGGTCGTACTCAAGCGCCAATGAAGAAGATGAAGCAGCAGGCGTGTAATCATAACCAGAGTGCGGGTACGGAAACCCCACAGTGTTAGAGGGCTAGACGAAATAATTTTTGTCCACCTCTCCGGCGTCCTCTACGTGCTGGAGGTGCTCCTCCATGTATTCATCGAATTCACTCTCTGAGAGTGACCATCCTTCCCTGGCATCAAGGTCAAGCAAAAGAGGCGCATGCAAATTGACTAATCTATTAGATTTAGTTACTCTCCACCATGATTCCTTGGAGAAAATTATTTCATAGGATAAATTGTTAGCAGAGGTGGAAACAAATTTATGTTTTATCATGGAATTAAGATCAAGCATCTCTACGGGAAACTGAATGTCTAAATGGTGTGGCTCCACACCATGCAAAGCTAATAAACGAGAAGCAACGAGACCTCCACAAATCCCCCCTTCTCGCGGTTAGCATCGAGACGGAAAGCAATTAAAGCACCAAAATTATAAGACCTATCTTGCTTCAAAGTAGCTGAGATAAAAGCTAAGTCATAAACAGATAACTTGTTTGCAGTTTTTCTAGCTTTGATTGGTTCTTTGCTTTGCGTTTGTGCATCTAGGCCCGATATTATGTTGAGCATGGGAGTGTGTGTAAGGTATCGAGCGACTCCTAAGGTAAGTCACTTGGTGGCGGTCCATATGACATTTCGGTATTTGGTTCATACCCCAAGGTTTGGTTTGTGGTACCCAAAGGGGGCACAACTTTCTCTCAAGGGGTACACAGACTCGGATTGGGCCGGTGATCAATATGATAGAAAGTCTACTTCCGGGGCTCGCCAATTCCTTGGCAGGTCTTTGGTGAGTTGGTCTTATAAGAAGCAAAATTGTATCTCTCTCTCCACCACCAAAGCCGAGTATGTGGCGATCGCTAGTGCTTGCAGCCAATTGCTATGGATGAGGCAAACCGTCAAAAAATATGATGTTCACTTGGAGAAGGTGCCACTCTTTTGTGACAATGAAAGTGCCATCAAGATCGCCTACAACCCCGTGCAACACACAAGGACGAAGCATATTGAGATTCGTCATCATTTCATCCAGGATCATGTGTCAAGCGGTGATATTGAGATACCATATGTTCCTACCAAGTATAATCTTGCAGACATCTTCACGAAGCCTCTAGATGATTCAAGATTCATGTTTTGGAGGAATGATCTAAATATCATTGATTCAATGAGTTTGACTTGAGGATCTTGCACACACACCTATAGTTGACTATGTGTTTGGGTTTAGGTGTAGGCATGGACATAGGGGGGTGTTATCCTAACACATTGGGTTCTCCCTCCCCTCATTATGTCCAAATCAAAAATTCATTATTATCTCTATATTTCTAATGTTGAATTGTGAGCTAAAATATCGAGAATTGGCAATGCACCCAAGATATATCTTTGCGGTGTCATACCATGATATCTTACATGGTGGCTTAGGCCACCAACCTCTTATTCTTGAAGATTTGGTTCTTATTGGTGTTCATTTGGATCTTATTTGCCTATCCTTTTGATCTGTATTTATTGTTGAGCTTTTATGCTCAAATTTGGCTCTTTACTTTTGATTCTTGCAAATTAGAGCATATAGTACCATTTACCAGTTTGGATTTCCATCCTAATCCTATCTCATCCTAAAATCATATTTCTATTCTTGAACATGCTCAAAATTTGTCCATAGAGGAAAAAGAAGAGTGCCATGTACTACCGACCGGCGACCGGTACTACCGTCTGTGCAAAGTTGAAAGAAGTTTTATGCTAAAACTTGTACATTCGGTACTATCAGGCGCGCCCGGTACTACCGTCTGTGCAGATCGAAGCAGAATGTTTCTGTAGAAATCTATACGGCCGGCACTACCGCACCAACACGGCACTACCGCCTGTGCAAATCAAAGCAGATTAATTCTGTGAAAATTTGTACAGCCGGTACTACCGCACGGGTCCGGTACGACCGATTCAAACAGTTTTCACCTATATTATCCAGGTCATGCGGCATGGGAGTTATTTCCCACCCACACGAACTCCTCCAAATAGCTGCTGCCCCCTTCCTTTTCCTCCTCCGGCTAGCCCTTCTCCTGTCGGATTCCGCCGTTCCCAGCCCGGATCTTCATCGTGGGAATATCTCCGCATCGATCTCCTCCATGGCCTCCGGTATTTCTCCTCTCCTTGCTCCCTTGGGTCTCCATTGATGAACTTTGATGAACCCTAGATTTCTTTGAGGATAAATACTTGGTAGCTACGATTTCTTTGGTTAAAATGTGGATGGATGACCTGTAGTGGTTGGGAACTGAATTCTTTTAGTCTACTCTAGTTATACCCGTTGAAATGTCTCTCGATTTCATGCTTGGATTTTGGGACACAAATTCACAAACTTGCACGCCCGGTACTACCGCCCGTGTAAGTTTGGGACATTTCAACTTGTTTTAACTTGAGTAAACTAATTTTGTCTTTCGTTCCTTTTGAGCATGTTACCTTATCTTATTTCCTATCCTCATCTCTCTGATTTTCATAGGCTCTCGTGGTTGTGATGGTTTGAGGAAGGAACCAGTCACTTATGTTCGAAGCAAATGCAAGGCATCGTGGAACAAGGTTGCTCAAGCTTAGGAGGATGATGATGAGATTATGGCAGAGTTTGAGGCTGAGATCATGCCCGCCCCTACCACCGCAAGAACTCGTGGTGGTGGTCGGGGTGGTGGAGGATCCACCAAGTGCAAATCCATGTCTAGAAAGCCAACCCGCAAGCCGTTCAATAAGTGGGAGCCTGTGGAGTATCAAGAATTTAGGGAAGAGAATCCCTATGAGCACGAGAGGGATTATTTTTATAATCCTCACTTTTTCACCAAGGATCAAGAACATGTGTTCAATGACATCTATGTGGGCAAAGACTACCCCGTCACCATCCAAAACACTCTCAACATTGATCACATGAGGCTCCCAAAGCACAAGGGCTACTCTGGTGAATCTTTGGCCATGTGTGAAAATTTGGTCTCATTCGTTTGATTAAGTTCAACCAACTCTACATCGATTACTACATCATGCAATTCTTTGCCAATATTCATTTTGACAAGGAAGGGATGAGGACTTTAAGGTGGATGACAAAAGGATAAGATGCTCTCAGCCACCTTGAAGGAATTTGGTGATCTTCTGGGGGTATGATGATAGGGGAGCTCATGTGCCTAGTGGTTGGAGATGTCATTGTGCCACATATTCGAGCAACAAGAAGACCCTTGCTAACATCACCATGGAAGATTGTGCTCCGGGGAAGATTGCTCATCTTATTCCTCCCTTCGAGATTCTTAATCACATCTATAGAGAGACCCTTGCTCCCCATGCGGGGAATTGGGATGAAGTCCATGGCTTCGTGTTTGACTTGCTCAAGAACTCTAAGGAGAAACAAGGCACCAGTCAAAAGCTTGATGTGATGGATTGGATCCACGAGGAGTTGTGGCTTGCTGTGATCGACAAGAGGGCTCCCATTTATGGCCCTTTTCTCATGAAGCTCATAAGAAATAAATGGTGGAAGCCACAAAGGAGTACATCATGAAGGATGGCAGCCCCGTTGTTAAGCATCCAGTGAAGGAGCCTAGGGTGAAAAAGCATTTGACTCCCACTGAGCTCGAAGCTGCTGCAACTAAGAAGGAAGTCGCCTCTCGTATTGGTGTGAGGGCTGGGGCACCGTCTGATGAGTTTCACACTATCGATGAGCCATCTTGGTTCAAGAAGTTTCAAATTAAGGCCAAAAATGCATTTTACCTCCAGCTTGATCTCCAAGAGCACATGTATGATGCCCACGTTTGTGACAAGAAGGCTGCAGCCCGCCAGAAGAAGATGATGGAGAAGATGGGATTGCATGTGTCTCCGGGTTCCGAGGAAGCTATCACTCCTAGGGAGAAGTGGATCTCCGAGCATAGCACTTGGAGCGACCCCGACATTCCTTCCTCATCCGCTCACCACGACGTCGAAGACGAGGAGTGACACTTATGGGACGTTAGACTCTTCTCCCTTTGTGGAATTTTATGACAAAGGGGGATAATGAGTATATTAGGTTGAGCTGGGATTTGGATGGGTGGAGTCACAAGCATTTTCTATCTTCGTGTTTTTTTGCTTGTGTCTCCTTTTAGTTAAAAGTTGAACTTTATTTCCATTTGGTGTTGAACTATGTGTTGAAGCGTGGTGTAATACATGCATTTTATCCCGTTAAGTACTTATATATTATCTAGTGCAAGTCTTTATCCAAGCTATTATATCTGATTGTCATCTAGTTCTAGTTGCTTTAGTACACTTGTCCTCTCAAATCCTCCCTCAACAATTGTGTTGTCATCAAACACCAAAAAAAGGGGGAGGGGGATTGAAAGAGCATGTCCCCATATTAAGTTTTGATGTTTGTTGACAACACAATTAGGGTCTTAATGTGTGCTAAGTGCTGCAGGAAATCTTGATGCTTAATTTCCATATATTGATATTATATGACCTTGTGACAAACCCCATTGAGTTCAATATGAAGAATCAAGCATTTTGAGGGTTTTCTGTCAAAGCCGGTACTACCGGAAGGTGTCCGGTAGTACCGTTTTTTTTCTGGTTTTGGTACTGGAACCGCAACTTCGGTTTTGGCTGAATTCGGCACTACCGGCCTTGCCCGGTAGTACCGTGTGTGGAAGATGAACAAGTGCCTGTGAAGCTGTTGTGTCGTTGTGGAGCGGTACTACCGGATGGCCCGGTAGTACCGGGGTCGCGTACTACCGCTACGGTGTGGTAGTACTGGATTTTCAATGAAATGGTACTGGACTCGCCAAGATAAAGCGCGCAGAATTCGGCACTACCCCCCCGCTGTAGTACCGTTTGTGGAGTGCAGCCCAGCGAAACCAGCATTGACCCGGTGAAGATTTGAACGGCCGGTACTACCAGATGCCGTCCGGTACTATCGGGTGAGGCAATAAATGCCCAAACGGTCAGATTTAAGGGGACGGATATAAATAGCCCATCCTCTTCTTTTTCAAGAGGTAGCTCGTCCACCATTAAAGACCTTATTTATTGGGCTCCCCAAAAGATAGATTTCTCCAATCACTCCACCCAAACTCGTTGATCTTTGGAGGATTGAAGGAGAAGGCCCCGATCTATATCTTCACCAACTCGATCTTCACCCCCCCTTATTCATTTGAGGGAATCTAGTCCAGGGTTTCCTTGTGGAAAACCTAGACCCTATTGCTACTCAGTCGTTGATTGTTGGTGATTCTTGGGAGCCCCAATTTGGTTGTGGGTGTGTACCTCAAGTATTGTAAATGACTCGATTTTCGCCTTAAAGGAAATCAATGGTGGAAGGTGAACTAGGCCTTTGTAGTGAGGTTCATCGAGGAATAGGGTGATGCCACCGCCACGGGCGCCCCTCCTCACGGGGAATTCCTCCAGCGTCAGGAGCTCCGCCGGCGAGGGCAGCTCCACACGGCCTTCGCCGCTGCAGCTGTGGTGGCTCGAGCTCGAGGAGGCGTTCGAGGAGTACGACGCCGCGACGTTTGAGGGAGCCATCAGGACAGAGGACTTCGTCTACGACAATATCCTCGGCCACGTCGAGAGCGTCATCCGCCAGTGCAGCGAGCAGGAGGAGCAGGACGCGGCGAAGCGCCGCTGCATCGACATCGTGTGCGACGAAGTCCTCCTCGAGCAGGGCATCCACGCGTCGTTGCAGACGTAGGAGAAGACAACAGAGTGGGCCACCGAGAAGATGAAGCAGGAGGAGGTCTTCGTCGACCTCGACCCCGACGAGTAGAAGCTTCGTCGTCAATGGCGCCGTCACATCCCCTTAGGCTCCGGTAAATAACCGTAAAACCCCCTTTTGGACTAGATAGGGACCCGACGACGCCATTTTAGCTAGTACTTTTGTATATCGATGCAGATCCGTGTAAATTGATGATGAACTCGGGGTACTAGACGATGAAATTTATGTTAAATTCTCCCACGAAGATTTTATTTCCGATTTAAGGTTCTAGATGCGGACTCAATTTTGCGCGACGAGTTTGTGCTCGAAAAATTTGCGAAAAAATGACCCTTATACCGTGTATATAGATTCGCGGGATAAGGGGTGTGTTAAAGGTGCTCTAACTATGTTGAACGCTGATTGAACCCAAACGGCAAACGCCCAAGTAGAAAAACAAAGCACGCCGACGTGCACAGAAGATCCTTGCCACCTTGACTACCTACAGTGTCGGGGCTCCACCTGTGCGGTCCATCACCAACAACTCACTGTCTAACCAAGAAAATCCACTCATCACTGGGCCCACCCGTCACACAAAGCAGAATGGAGACATGGGCCTTGCTAACGAGGGGCCACATGTCATGGAGACGACTGGTAGTGAGCGGCAGTGCCACAAGTGCATAGCTAGCTGCTTCTCATCGGGAAAATTATCCTATCATCAACCCGTCCTGGCCATCTGTTCCCTCCTAGCCGCCATCCGCACCCCATCAGCCCCCTACTAGTCGCTGACTGGTGGGCCCACCCTGCGATGTCCCACGCAGCAAAACCAGGCATACGCTCTCGTGGGCCCCCACAGTCATTGGCCGCGCGCCAGTCGGCCCGAGGTACGCAAAGCGGGACAAGTAAAAACAAAAACATATAAAAGTCGTAAAGAAAGGCGGGCGCTAGAGAGCGAGCACAAACAAACACGCGAGCAGGCGCTCACTCCCACCACACTGTTCAAGATCCCTCGCCTCGATCCGCCGGAGAGTTCCCGCCTGCCGCCCCGATTCGGTATCGCGCTGATTCGATTCCGCTCTGGTTGCTGATTTTTTTCTAGGTTTTTTTTTTTGCTTTTCTTCACGAAATTACTGTATTATTTTTGACCCGGATTCGTGGCGGCAGTGTGCGTAGATCTGACGGCGGCGGCGGCGGCAGAGGAGGAGAAGCTAGGGTTAGAGTTTTGGCGTGATGCAGCGGCCTGGGCGGGGCCTGCAGCGGTCGGGCTCGAAGCGTGTTCTCGACCCGGCCAACGGCGGAGGCGGTGGCGGTGGCGGCGACGACGACCATGCAGCCAAACGCCCTCGCGTGCCAGCCCTTGCAAGGTGCGTCTTTCCTTGTGCTCGGTACCAAATTTCCAGGGTTTGTGGGGCAAGCACGGTTCGAATTGGGGGTTAGGTACTTAGGTTGTCTGCTGCTTTAATTAGGAGGAAACTTAGATCCTTGACTTTGCTTCATTCTGGTTAGATGAAGTAGTTCCATTGCTAATGCTGCTGTTATTAAGCTCGGCTGCACCAATCCTTTTTTAGGCGAGTTGGGTTAAATAAGAATAGGATTGGAACTTGGACCGGAGATGATTCTGTGAGTAGAGCATGCTTATTATTATTGGAAGCTAGGACGTGGCTAGAGACTTCGAGGGGATAAATCTGTAGTCCAAAATGTACTGTGAGCTATGCTTTTTGGTATGACTTGGCAGTTGGTAACCCAATGAGTGCTGCGTTCAGTTCGTGTCAGAGCACCAACTGACAGAAGAAAGTCTCCGCTATCCTGCTCAGTTGTGCGTCTCTGTGACTCTTTTGCCACTATGGTAACTGATGGCATTTCTGCATCAGCACGTTCCATATGTTTAAATCGTTTCACTATTTATCCACGGGGCTGGAAGTTTCCGTTTCATAACGGCAGCGTTGATCCAATTTAGAGAATTAACAGTCTAGTTATTGCCCTCTTTCCACTCTAGACCTACTTAACTGTTCTCGAAGAATTAAGTGGCAATAGTATGTCAACTCAGAGTATGCATTATAATTCCTTATTAACTTTTCTTGGATGTCTGTTTGGTCGGTCTGTGCAATAGTATGTCATCTTGGCTGAGGATAAATTTGTAGTCCAAAATGTACTGAGACGCAGTATTGGTGTTTGCACCCTCAAATTAAGTACAATTATAATTTTACTTATCTACAACATTCTCAAATCCTGATCGCTAAACAAATGACACATATTGCAGTGTCATTGTGGAAGCTCTTAAGGTGGACAGTTTGCAGAAGCTTTGTTCATCGCTGGAGCCAATTCTTCGAAGAGTTGTGAGTTGAAGCATTTATTGTAAGGCGTGTTGACTTTTTTGTTAGAACACGTTGATAAATCTGTTCCATTATATGCTGGGAATAGGTAAGTGAAGAGGTTGAGCGTGCTTTGGCCAAGTTGGGGCCTGCTAGAATTCAAGGAAGGTACAAGATTATAACTTGTTCGTCACGATGACACTTGTTGGATTTATTTATCTGGGACTCTCAGATTTTTTTCTGCAGATGTGCTTTGGCCACACTAATGAGATATGCTATTTAATACATAGTGAAAACAGGTCCTCTCCAAAAAGAATTGAAGGCCCTGATGGGACAAATCTTCAGCTTCAGTTTAGAAGCAGGCTGTCTCTCCCACTCTTTACTGGTGGAAAAGTAGAGGGTGAACAGGGAGCAGCTATACATGTTGTGCTGCTGGATACAAACACTGGATGTGTTGTCACTTCAGGACCTGAATCATCTGCAAAGCTGGATGTTCTTGTGCTTGAGGGTGACTTTAATAAAGAGGAAGATGAGGATTGGACAGAAGAAGAGTTTGAAGGCCACATTGTCAAGGAGCGTGAAGGGAAGAGGCCTCTTTTGACTGGTGACCTTCAGGTGACTCTTAAAGAAGGTGTTGGAACAATAGGGGAGCTTATCTTCACTGACAATTCCAGCTGGATAAGAAGCAGGAAATTCAGACTCGGGCTGAGGATTGCCTCTGGTTTTTGTGAGGGTATTCGTGTTAAGGAGGCGAAGACAGAAGCTTTTACTGTGAAGGATCACAGAGGGGAATGTATGTGTGCCATATAATGTGATTTATTCGTACTGTTGGGAAATGTAAACTTTCATTGATAAGCCTGGTATTGTATTTTTGCAGTGTACAAAAAACACTACCCACCTGCTTTGAAGGATGATGTATGGAGATTAGAAAAGGTTGGCAAGGATGGTGCATTCCACAAGAAGCTAAATGCAAGTGGGATCTATACAGTTGAAGATTTTCTCCGGCTTCTTGTTAGGGATCAACAGAGGTTACGAAGTGTAAGTTCCATTATGCTTGTTATCGGACTGTAATATATGTAGTTTGGTTTATGGTCTAACAACCTTGTTCTGTGTAGATCCTTGGCAGCGGCATGTCAAATAAGATGTGGGAAAGCCTTGTTGAGCATGCAAAGACTTGTGTCCTAAGTGGAAAGCATTATATATATTATGCCGTTGATTCTAGAAGTGTCGGTGCAATATTTAATAACATATATGAGTTCACTGGCTTGATTGCTGATGATCAGTTCATTTCAGCTGAAAATCTCACGGACAACCAGAAGGTTTGTATAGTTTTGTGCTTTCAAATATAAGAAGTGCTAGCTACATGTCTTGGGCCTGTTAACATTATTCATTATGTTAGTGCTGTAAAGCTGTTTTGTTTGTTTACGGGGAGTACACAACATCGACAAGAGTGTATCCCTGAGATGGGCCACATCCAACATGTTTCACCGCACATCCAGAGTCTCCCCACAGTACAGATAAATATGCAGATCCCTCTAATTTTCAATACCACACTTCGGGTGGATGGCAATGTAGGATACCAGTAGGATGCCTTTACTAAATTTTCCTCTTTGAAAGTGTTTCCTGACTGAGATTAATTCTTAAAGCTCCCATAATTAAACTATCCATATTTAGGTGCTCAGTTTGATAGTCTGCTAATGTAATGAATAGTGCTATCTGCAGCAAATTATTACCGTTCTCATTTTAACGAAAATTGGAAGCCCAACTTTTAGAGAGTTCTTTAGTTCTGAAAAAATGGTGTTGTCAGAGATGTCAGGAGTAACTAAAGCAAATTACCGGCTGGTATTCTGGGTGGTTATATGCTTAAAGTTATTTGTGCTTATGAACAGTCGTGGTCTTGATTCTGTAATGCATATGCCCAACTATTTTGGCTAAATCTCTTGCCCTCATAAATACCTTTTCACTCAAATCATTATGCTAAACACTAATATTATACTGATGCACTAATGTTCTAATGAATAGAGTATGGCCTTGTTCAACTTGAATGCAGGTCTATGCCGACACATTGGTAAAGAAAGCATATGAGGACTGGATGCATGCTGTAGAATACGATGGTAAGGCGCTCCTAAGCTTCAAGCAGAAAAAGAAATCTGTCACAACCAGAAGTGATACTGCAGCAGCTTCAACAAGCAATCATGCTTTGCATGGTTCAATCAATGCACAGAAACAGTTAATGCCAGGAAAAGCTGGCCAAACTTCTGCAGGTAGTACAGGTGAAGGTAATAAGATCTGAACTAAGAGTCTTGATGCATCTTATGAATATTTCTTGTTTGCATTGTTATTTCTACCGGGCTATTCATCGTATTTCAAGTGAGTTTCCTGTCTTCATATTTTTCATTGTCATCATGGTCTCCCCAGAGCCTCAGACAGTATAATAAGGGCTATAGTGTGATGTATTGTAGTATAGCAGAGTACATGCCATGTCAAGTAGGCCCATTCAGATAAATAAAATTGGGACATCAGTAACTGTAGCAGCAATGGTGTTGAATGATGAGTTTGCATCGTGGTTGCAAATGCCTCGACTACCTTATCAGTATTTCAGTTTTGTTTCATTTATGCATAAAGACACAGGCTTCTGTCCTCTGGTTGTAGATGTGCCCTATGCATTGTATTATTTAATTTATTATGCTGTTGCTCTACTGTGAAATTACTGAGTTTGGTTGGTCTTTTCAGCAAATGGAGCAAGAAACACGTATAATGGAAACCAGGCAGCAAGATTCACGGCAAATCCTCACAATATCCCTGCAAATGTTACCATGCAATATGATACGAGTGTACTATCTTCTGAAAGCCAGTTCAGTGGGTCCTCCCTTCAGACTCAAACTTCTGGAGGCTCCAGTATGTTGGCATTGGCACCTCCACAGCAACAGGGTTTTGAATTCTCAGCACTTGGTCAGTCCATGCAGCCTGCAGGCCTGAATCCTTTTGATCAGTGGTCACAGCCGCAGGAGAACCGTGGGGTTGATGACTACTTGATGGAGGAGATCAGATTGAGGAGTCATGAGATACTTGAGAATGATGAAATGCAACAGATGCTGCGGATTTTGAACATGGGTGGAGCATCTGCCAGCCTGCCTGATGATGGCTTCCATTTTCCTCTCGATATGCCATCACCTTCAACGAACTTCCCCAACTTCGAGGATGACCGCACCCGTCCACCTGGGAAAGCTGTCGTTGGGTGGCTTAAAATCAAGGCAGCTATGCGGTGGGGCATCTTCGTCAGGAAGAAAGCGGCCGAGAGAAGAGCTCAGCTCGTTGAGCTAGATGACTAGCAACATATCTTAACTGCTGGCCATGTAATTGTTGAGGACCCGTAACGCATGGGCTCAGCGAAGCACCCTTGGGTGGACATTCAGTTCATGAGCTGTTAATCATGGACGAACACTTGCTCAGTTTTGAGTTTTCTTCTTTTTGTATAGCGGTTTCACCACCATCGTCTTGCATTTGTTTTATTAGTGTGATGCTGGTAAGAACCTTTACCTGAACTACGTACAACTGTACATTTATTTGTTGAGGACCTCAGAAAGACATTAAACATTGCGTTCCTATTATTTTTCACGTAAGATAGGCGCATATCAGTGCGCCGAATGTACCGTTGCGTTAGATCTCTTTTATCTGTATCATGCTTCTAAGGCGCAGTGGCAGCGAAAATGTACTCTTGTGTTTAGGCCAACAGAAAGAGAATATTAGCCAACATCTAATCTGAAACGCTGTGCATGTGCATTCATTCGCTTATCCTGATTTCAGCCTTAATGTATGTCGGAATTTAAAATGTTTGGCTTTACCTGGGTAGTGGGGCGGGGAAGTGAAGGGATGAACGTCACCCTGACCAGATCCTTTTTGCTTCCATGTCAATTTCTTTACAGGCAGTGGGTTAATACGATGGGTTATCAGTACTCGTAGTTAATTTTCGTGTTGCCGGGCTGTCGGCACCTTACGCTAGAATAAGCGAGAAGTGTTATTTTTCTTTCTTTCACAAGTGATTCTTTCCGCGTACAAATAACCATTTATTGCATAGTTTTTGTACTATTTTTTTAAAATGAAAATATGCCGAACACAGCAAGAACCAGATTTATCCAAACATATTTGCACAACACTTGTGAATTTTCATGATGCAGCTGGAATTAGTCGTACAATAGCCAAGATGGCATTGAGCCCTTTGTGTCTACAAAATATGTATACAATCATATCGGCCTAGCAGTCCCTGGCTCATCCGATGAGATCGCACATGTATTTGTCATTTGTACCGCAGCATCATTTGCCTCGTCAACCGGTGGACATGTATTTGTCATTTGAACCGCAACATCGTTTGCCTCGTCAACCGGTGGATCGCTTACGTTTAGATTTGTTCTACTAGAGACTTGTGTGCGCCTCCTAGCCCTTTCAGCCCAGCTGACAAGACCCTCAGTCACGTTGTCATCAAATATAGATTTTTTGAAAGAACTCCCCATCTTCACCGATAAGAAGATGAAATTAGAATAAAACATTGAGACTAAAAGTAGTTAGGTAAATTATGTTAGTAAGTACATACATGATGACATGAATGTTTTAAAACAAACTATTCCTCTATATATGATAATTCATATGATCACTTTTATATGCCATTCTATAGATAGAAAGTCGCACTAAATAAACTCTGTAATGAAAAAGAATTAGCTATTCATGGACCAATGTGAGCTAAGCAATCAGTCACTAAAAGCTGAACAAAAAGGTCTAATAGAGAATCCACTTAATTTCTAATATCAACTCACATGCGAGACGATGGCATAAAGAGGCAGGGTTACGTAACCACAAAGGAGTTGGCTGACGACACTGAAAAGAAAAGGAATCAAACAATGAGTTTGTCAAAATGCCTAGATGTTCATGCTACTCTTTACAGATTATATTCCGATGATACCTTATGACAATTCGAGCAATAGCATATGCTGGGTTTCCCATGATGCATGATTTAAATCCATATGATACCTGCATCATTGATAAGTGCAAATTCAGATTTATTTTCTACCTATACAAGTACTAGACAAAAAATTTAGGTTATAAACTCTGGAATTTAATTGCAGTACAAGAAATTTCATCATTTTTTATGATTGTCTTCCAAACTATATATCTATTTGAGTTGATGATGAATGACTCGTATTCTTACCAAGAGCCAAAAGAAAAATGCAATCTCAAACGCATTTTGGAATAGGACGACATGGATCAACAGAAGGACTAGTTTAGGCCGATGGAACCAAAAGAAATCATCTGAAGGAGCTACTACTAAATCTCCTTGAATGGCAGTATGCTTCTGGGCAACCTCATAAGCCAATTCCGTAATAATATGCTCCATCTTACTCCCAACCACAAGTAGCATCTGTCAAAACAAATACATCATCTTGTATCATGATTATGCATGTATGTAGGCATGATCTTCTAATGAAGAAAAACTATTTGACTGTAAATGCTGTAGTGCTATGGAGAAGCCGTGTGTTCAAAATTTGTGCCTTCCTGTGTTTTGGTTTGTGTTGGTAAATACTTCTCATGTCTACTTACAATGAATGGAACTAGCGATATCCAGATGTAGACATACCATCCTGCAACAACCATAACAAAATAGCGGAGTTAATTTCACATAAGCAATATGATGTTAAAGAAACAAGTTAATGAAAAATCATAGTCATGTATGGATCACAACTTATGACCATTGTTGATACAAACCTTGAACGTTTAACAACAAGAATATCATCAACATAGCCCATAGGTACCAACTACATTAGAAGAACATACAATTAGCTATTTTATAGTCTGAGAGTTAAAATTACCAATATGTCATATGTATTATACAAAAATATGACATTTTTTTTTGAAATAGTTGCATTGAATATTTACCTAACACCAACAACCTTCTTGAAATCAACCTCCGATGCTCTAATCATGTAGTTGTAAAAGTTGAATTTCGGGTTACAGTGTTTCTGTGAATAGGAAAGAACATATAATTTTTTTTCAATAACATAAACAACATAAAAACATATAAATGGATTTTCTTGATGGTGGTGAATGTTTAGTTACCATTACAAAACCAAGTCGCATTGTTGTGTAGTCCTCCTCAGTGACCGATCCATAGAATTGTTTGAAGAAGGAACACTAATTATAAGATAAATTAGTTTGTACTCCTAATGTAATCATGAAAAAATAGTGTTTATTATGTATCAACACTTAAAATACTTTATCGGAGCCAAAGAAATTTATACCATCCAAGCAAATATCCTCCACCGTTTTCTATGACCTTTGAAATGGTCTTGAATAAATGTGAAGTCTAGAACATGTTTTATCATTTCAGGAGCTGCAAAATGTGTCCTAAAGTTCATAAGAAAATAATAGCACATAACTTTTATGTCGAGAAAAACTCTGAAGCCATCAGAATCCAAATTTCGAAAGTGTTCGCGTCATACCACTATCGTCATTTGTTTGAATCTTGCTCTCCCAATGCCGCCAGTTTCTAGTCTAGAAGACAATCGACAAAATCTTAAGGCGGGACATGATAGATCTCTTGTAGATGCACATCTAAGTTGAGTTTTAGTACCTGAGCCATTCCGAGAAGAACTGTAATAGCACTGAGAACAAAATGAGTAACCGCCAAGACGAAGATGAATATGTGCAACTGATGAATAGCTTCAGCAGATAGTACTGGAACTTTGCCCTACACATGACAATAAGATGCCAGACGTTTGGAATCAGTGGAGCCGTTCAGAACTGACTATTCAGAAGTTGTCTGATTTTTGTTAGTACAGTGTACTCTCGGCGAAGTGCTATTTTAAGCTAAATGATGTGTAATCTAGCAAGACCGGAGAAAAATATAGTAGCGGAGACAAAATCAAGAACGTTGGATGCCAAGCTGTACCTTGTTTACGCAGTAGTCATCAGTGGCGTCTCCACCAGCGAGAAGCCGCCTTGCCCCACCCAGCACACCGGTAAAAACGGCGTCACCAAAGTGCGCCGTCTCGGCGGCGGCCTCTAGCGGCGGCGGCTTGCAGGGAAGCAGGTGGCGCATGACGCTCCGTCGGACGCACAGCTTCCCCATGGCGCCTTGGAATACGGTCAGCAGCAGCGATATGAACCCCAGCACCATCAGCTCCTCCTTCACCTTCAGAAGAGCCTCGTAGAGCGGCTTCTTGCGGCTCCTCATCAGCCTCTGCAAGCCGTACGTGCCCAAACGCAACCACAGAGAAACGGTTAATCACTCACTGAATTAAGCTCAGCTGGTGATGGAGCAGGAATTAAGACATGATACGTGGCTTCATCGGTCGGACGTACGTACCTTGCCTAGGCGGTGGAGGAAACGCTCGAACATCAGGGAGATGACGATGATGACGGAGCAGATGGACGCCACGATCCATGTCGGCGTGAACTCGAGCGGCTTCGGCTTCCCTTCTCCTCCGCCGGCCATGGTGGCCCAAGGTTTGTTAGTTATTCCTCTCAACAACCTGAACAAGTGCAGGTGTTCATCCCAATGCGGTGGCTCTGTTCTTGATCGATTTATAATGGTCTTACATGGTACTCAATATGATAATGATGGCACGACAGATCAATTTATATTCCAAAACATGGTTTAATCGACACAAAATAACAAGAGCTAGAAACTGGTAACGTCGATTACAATGTGTGCTTCCCCCGCAAAAAGATAATACGAATAAGATTACACTGTGCGCTTTCTTGGTTTGTGTGTGGAAACAGTCTACGGTCCGCCACCAATGTATGCCCAGGCTTGTCCTTGGTCATCTAAAAAAACGTTTGGTAATGTTTTATATCCTTTTAAAAGGCCTCTTTGTAATATGGGGTCTAGGCGGGTGGTTGTATGTCAGTCCACCATAGTTTAAAACCCAGGTTTGTAATATTAAAATCTTGCTCACATAACAAAATCAAGCAAGACTTTTCTGACCAGGAACTCCAATCCTTAGAATGGGGCGACAAGTTTTTTGGTGCTGGCTTTCGGCTTCGGGGCGATCGGGGGGGGGGGGGGGGGGGGGGGGGGGGGGAGGGGATTCAGATCAGGCTCCGGAATAGTGCGTTTGACATTGAATCCATTGACAGGGGTCAAATTTTTCTTGGCGTGGTCTGCCTGCACCGTGCATTATCTAGGACGATGACGGTTATTGGGGTTTATGGGCCTGCCAACCACGGTGCCTCCCAAGAGTTCTTGACTGAGATCTCCGATAAAGTTGACCGTTCCTCTCACCCCATCCTCATGGGTGGGGATTTTAACATGCTTCGTGGGGCTGATGATAAGAACAACGACAATATTAACTGGTCCCGTGTGGAGATGTTTAACAATTCTATTGCCGCCTGGGCCCTTACTGAAATTCCTCGCACCGGGGCGAGATACACATGGTCCAACAAGCAGCGGGACCCGGTGCGGTGTGTGCTCGATAGAGTCTTCCTCGCTCCGGAGCTGGACGCCCTCTTCCCGTTAGCAGCGCTCCGGGCAGAAACGTCTCTAGGTTCGGACCACACTCCGCTGATCCCGGACGCCGGGGGTGGGCTCCCGGCGCCAAGCAGGAGGTTTTACTTTGAGCTAGGGTGGTTCGAGGTGGACAGTTTCTCTGAGCTTGTCCACAACCGTTGGGTGAGCCTGATGCATTCGGCTGGAGGCCGCGATATTATAGACTGGTGGCGCCATCAGAGTTGTGGCCTCCGCCAATTCCTTAGGGGATGGAGCCGCAATCTGGGGAGAAAGACCCGAGTGAGCAAAGAGGCACTTCTGAGTCAGATCCAGTTGCTAGATGCTAAAGAAGACTCGGAGGGGTTGGATGAGGAGGAATGGGTCTTCCGATACCATCTTGAGGAACAATTGCTGCAGTTCTTCCGCTTAGAGGAGGAGCATTGGCGCCAGCGCGGCAAGGTCCGCTGGGCCTTGCAGGGAGATGCAAACACCGCTTACTTCCACGCCGTTGCGAATGGCCGGCGCCAGAAGTGCATCATCTCTTCTCTGCACTCTTCCTCCGGTCTCATCACAAAACCTGCTCAGATTCAAGACCACATCTATGAGTTCTACCGCAAGTTGCTGGGATCCTCGCCCCCCCCCCCCCGCCGTATCTCTCTGGCCACTGACATTTGGTCGGGGGCGACCTGCGTCACGCCAGAAGACAACGCGCAGCTCATGTGTAACTTCTCTAAGGAAGAACTGGAAGCAGTCGTTGGGGATATGAAAGTGAACACGACACCAGGACCGGATGGGTTCCCGGTTTCTTTTTTCCACAAGTTTTGGCCAGAATGCAAACTGGGGGTGCTCCACATTGTGAATGATTTCATCCTAGGGAGGATTGACATCTCGCGCTTGAACTTTGGAGTGCTTTCCCTTATCCCTAAGGTCCAAGGGGCGGAACTTATCTCCCAGTTTCGACCAATTGCCCTTATCAACGCGATCTTCAAAATAGTGTCCAAAGCCTTTGCCTCTCGCCTGGACCCTATTGCGAACAGAGTGATCAGCCCCACTCAGACGGCGTTCTTGAAAGGCAGACTCATCCTGGATGGCCCTCGCCCTCTTGGAGGTCATTCACGAACTCAAATCGAAGAATTTAGGTGGCATCCTTCTCAAACTGAAATTCAAAAAGGCTTATGACCGGGTCAAATGGTTCTTCCTTTTGGAAATCCTACGCCGAAAAGGGTTCGACGCGGGATATGTACACATGATTGACCAGTTGATTTCCGGATGGCAGACTGCTATCTCCATTAATGGAGAAGTGGGGCCGTACTTCAGAAATCGAAGGGGGGGGGGGGGGTTAGGCATGTCGTTCCCCTCTCACCTCTGCTTTTCAACTTTGTGGTTGAGGCACTTGCAGCGATGCTTGCGCTGGCAGCAGAGAAGGGTCACTTGAAAGGAGTGGTGCCACACTTGATTCCGGGGGGAATTACACACCTTCAGTATGCGGACGACACCCTCATCCTGCTGCAAAACGACAACCAAAGTCTCATTAATCTGAAATTCATGTTGCTTTGTTTCGAAGACATATCGGGACTCAAAATCAACTTCCACAAAAGTGAGGTGTACGTGTTATATGAGCCTGAACCCCGACAGAAGAGGGTAGCGAATATTCTTAACTGTAAGATCAGGTGTTTCCCTTTCATATACCTTGGGCTACCTATTGCTGACAGAAAGTTGACTATCGAGTAGTGGAACTATCTCGTCAATAAACTCACGTCTCGGGTCGAGGGGTGGATGGGAAGGCTTCTGTCCTCGGGGGGCAGATTGATCATGTCGAACGCTTGTCTGGAGGCGTTACCTACGTTTGCCATGGGCCTCTTCCTTCTAAAAGATTGTGTCCATGGCAAGTTCGATTCGATTAGAGCTAGGTTCTTTTCGGAAGGATATGGCCCTAACCATAAGTACCATATGGTGAATTGGCCCGCTGTGTGTCGTCCGCGTGACTGCAGGGGCCTGGGGCTGACCAACACTAAGCTCATGAATTAGGCGCTGATGCTGAACTGAATCTGGAAGCTGTTCTAGGACAGTCCCTCACTTTGGAAAGAACTTCTTCCGGCTAAGTACCCGGAGGCAGGGAACATCTTCGCGGGACAGTCTTAGAGGGATCTCCATTTTGGCGCAGCCTTCACAAGATCAAGCATCTCTTCAAATTAGGTTGCAGTCATGAGCTACGTGACGGGTCCTGTACTTTATTCTAGTTAGATTTGTGGACGGGGGAGGGCCCACTAAGGGATTCTTTCCCCGGACTGTTTGCGATTTGCGGGAACCCTCTTATTAGTGTAGCAGAGGCATTTGAGGTTGATGGTGCCAGGTTCTGGCATAATTTTATCCAAGTCTGTTTAGATCAATGGCATAGGCTGAACGAGGCCCTCGCTTCGGTTGGGCTCGTGCCTGGGCCGGACGTCATCAAGTGGAAGCTAGAGCCCTCGGGCCATTTTTCGGTAGCATCTATGTACCACCGGCTGGCGCAAGGGGCGCCGTCAGATCACTTCTCAAGTATTTGGAAGGCCAAACTCCCACTAAAAATAAAGGTCTTTACATGGCAGCTTGCTATGGATAGACTCCCGGCCTCTAGTTTGATTGCCCAACGCTTCGGCCCCTCGGACGGTCTGTGCGCCTTGTGTGGCGCGCCGGAGGACGTCTCGCACAACTTATTTTCTTGCGCTCTTGCGAAAGTGGGGTGGAGTGTCGTCCGACAGTTACTAGGGTGTAAATGGGCCCCGGTGAACTTCTCCCTCTGCATTGTGCTGGGCCCTCTGGTGTTCTCGTAACAAACTTACCATTGAACATATTGTTCCTAGACGTCCGACTGCCGTTATCTTCAAAATGCTGTCATTCATGCAGGGATGGGCCATTCCCTCAAAGGAGCAAGACCAGGAGCAGTTGGCGGCGCTCGCCGGAGACCTTAGGCTGATCTACTGCGAGTTGGTGTCCCCCCCTCGTGACGGGGCTGAGTGTGTGCGGCGTGTGTGTGGGGTGGCCGCTCCCCCTGTTTTTGTGCTTTAGCTCTTGATTTGAGTAGTGTGTTGGCGAAGCTGTAGTGCCCAGCGGTTTGTATTCGTATTGTCCGTACTCTATGCTGATCTTGTTGCTTTATCAATTTAAAGCAGGGCATAATAATGCCTTCTATCTAAAAAAAGATAGCCTCCGGATCGGATGCGGGTGGCGGGTCGGAGGCGCTTCTAGTTCGAGCATTTTTGGTGAAGCTCGAAGGATTCCAGGAGGTGGTGGAGACCGTCTAGGGTGTCATCGAGGGCAACTCAGATCCTTTTCGCCGTCTCCATGCCAAACTGAAGCGTACAACACTTCACTTGCGCAGATGGAGCGACAAGAAAGTTGGGTGTATTAAAATGCAGCTCATGGTAGCGCGGGAGGTGGTTTTAAGGCTGGACACATCGATGGAGTCAAGGCGGCTCTCGTCTGACGAGAGGGAGCTCCGCGCTAAGCTCAAGCAGACTCATCTAGGTCCGGCATCATTAGCGCGAAGATCGCGTGGATCACTGAAGGGGACGCCAATACCGCATTCTTCCACCGGCACGCATCCTACAGGAAACACAAAAATATGATAATAACCTGACGGTGGATGGGGTGGTGATGTCGGAGAATGGGGCCATGGACCAAGCCTCCTTTAGGCACTATGAGTCCCTGCAGGGCACCACATTAGACCAAGACTTCTCGCTGGACTTAAACTTCCTGGGGTTCCATCAGGCTGAGGATCTCTCGGTGTTGGAGGCCCTGTTCACGACTCAAGAGGTGTGGGAGGTAGTGCGGCGACTTCCCCGTGGGAAGGCGCCTGGTCTCGATGGGTTCACGGCGGAATTCCTTTAGGGCTGCTGGCGGACAGTGAAGGATGACTTTATGGCTGCCTTCAACAAGTTCTACTCCATGGGTGCTAGAGGATTCCAGGGGTTAAATCAAGCCTTACTAGTACTCCTACCAAAGCGCCCACATGCGGCTGCCTTGGAGACTACTGGCCGATTAGCTTAATCCACATCTTCGCCGAGCTGACCGTTAAAAACTGTATCCCTAAGGCTGACACCACTCCTTGGTAGCTTGGTGGAATCAAACCGAAGCGCCTTTCTTCGCAAACTCTGTATCCATGATAACTTCATGTTGGTTCAGCAAACGGCGAGGCTGCTCCATAGGCTCAAGGAACTTAGGGTGATGTTGAAGCTCGATATAGCTAAAGCTTTCGACTCGGTATTGTGAGGCCTCCTCTTTGAAGTTCTCCAGAAGTTGGGGTTTGGTTCGACGTTTTGCGAATTGGTGGCCATACTCCTTTCCACAGCGAGTACGAGGGTGTTGTTCAATGCGGAGCCAGGTCCTCCCATTTGAAATTGGAGGGGTTTGAGGCAGCGTGACCCTCTATCACCTCAAGTGTTTGTACTGGTCATGAAAAATATGAATAGGATGTTGGAAAAGGCCGCGGAACTGGGAATCCTCCGCAAGTTAGCCTGCCAGGACCTCGTCACCTCGGTTTCACTCTACGCTAATGATGTGGTCATATTTTGCCATCCGACTACAGTGGAGCTGCAAGTGATCCGCCAAATCCTTGCGCTGTTCGGGGACGCTTCGGGCATGCATACCAACTTTGATAAGTGCTCAGTCTCTCCAACAGGGTGTGCCGAGGAGGAGGCGTCCTTGGCAGCAAAAACTCTTGGGTGCCAGCTAATTCAGTTCCCGGTTAAGTACCTGGGGATCCACCTCGGTCTTCGGAGGCCCTCCGGAGAAGCTCTATAACTTGTCATCGATAGACTTGGATACCAACTCCCCACATGGAAAGCGGCAATGATGCCCAAGGATGGGAGACTCGCATTGATCAAGGCGGTCCTCGCGGTGATACCCCTTCACCTACTGGTGGTGCTGAGTGTGAATAAGAAATGCCGCAAGAAAATGGAGAAAATCTTTTGGGGCTTCCTTTGGGTGGGAACATCGGAGGCCAAGGGTGGTCACTGCCATGTGAACTAGGTAAGGGTGCGTAGCCCGCTGTATCTAGGTGGCTTGGGCATCCTGTACTTGGTCCGTAATTATATTAGCTTATCAACTATAGAAGTATGACACAATCAAACTCGAATGGAAAAAATGTTGAATTAAATTGTACTAGTCTATATTGGGGTTTACTACTCATTTTTGTACTTGCTGTTTTATTTTCCAATTACTTCTTCAATTGATAGAAAGAAAGAGAGTAATAAGAATTCTCTTATCCCATTTGGAAGGATACCGTCGGGTCAGATGGTTGTGGCGGAAAGGTACGGATCCAAACAGACCTTGGCGGGGTCTCGATATGCAATTATCGAGAGCCGAGCGTGTCATTTTCGAGGTCTCGATAGAAATGGACCTAGGCAACGGGGATTCGACGCTTTTCTGGAAGGACAAATGGATATAGGGGAGATCGTTGGGGGAGTTAATGCTAGGTTTATTCGCGCTAGTCCCCAAGAGGCGCAGGAGGCGCCAGACAATATGTGAGGCGCTAACGAAGCACCGTTGGATCTCTAACATTTCTGGAGCACTCAGTCCGCTAGCGCTCTGGCAGTATGTGCAAAACTAGAGATTGCTGCAAAGGTGCAGTTGTCCGAGGCACCAGATAGGTTGATATGGCGATGTACTTCTGATGTTGCCTACTCGTCGAAGTCGTGCTACGAGAAGTTGTTCCTTGGGGCTTGATACGTCTCAAACATATCTATAATTTCTGATGTTCCATGTTGTTTTCATGCCATATGCTACATATTTTCTATATACTTTATGTCATTTTTATGGATTTCCTGGGACTAACCTATTAACAAGATGCCACATAGCTAGTTCTTGTTTTCTGATGTTTTTGCTTTCAGAAAAGTTGTTATGGAAATATTCTCGAAATTGGACGAAACAAAATCCCAGGGTCTTAGAAATCTGTCACGTACACGGAGTCCAGAGGGGACCCGGAGGGGGGGGGGGCTAGAGGGCCCACACCATAGGGCGGCACACTCCCCCCTTGGCCGCGCCCCCACGTGGTGTGCCGCCTGGACACCCACCGACGTTGCCCTTTCGCCTATTTAAACTCCTCCACGGGTTAACCCTAAAGACTAGAGCCTTTTTCCACGAAAAGTTCCGTAGCCACCGTCATCGTCAACCCTAGTCCGGGAGGGTTCTGAAGTTCTCCCCGGCACCATGCCGGGAGGGTAATCATCACCGGAGGTCTTTTCATCACCATGCATGCCTCCGGAGTGATGCGTGAGTAGTTCATCCTTGGACTACGGGTCCATAGCAGTAGCTAGATGGTTGTTCTCTCCTCTTTATGCCTCATGTTTAAATCTTGTGAGATGCCTAACATGATCAATATCATCTTATTGTAATGCTACATGTTGTGTTTGCTGGGATCCGATGAATATTGAATTATATGCCCAGTGATTATCAATCTATCATGTTTATGTTATTTATGATCTTGCATGCTCTCTGTTACTAGTAGATGCTTTGGCCAAGTTGATGCTTGTAACTCCAAGAGGGAGTAATTATGCTCGATAGTGGGTTCATGCCTCCCTTTTACTCACGCTTTAGTGACATAAATGTAACGGGTGGGGGATGTGTTGTTTCCATTAGGGAGAAAACGACGATGTTTACATTGTTTACATCAAACACTTTACTTAAGGCAATAATCTGTTGCTTCCAACTAAATACCCGAGGTTTGATGACGCTTCGAGGGTGGATTATTAGTCATAAATGCAGTTGGATAACGGTCTATGAATTATATTGTAATGCCCTTATAAATCACATAGTAATCATCATGTCATGCATATGCACTACAGTGCAACCTTTATATCTGTCAATTGCCCAACTAACGCAAAGATTTTACGTTTTCATGAAAAAAGATAACCCGTGGAAAAGAAAACGACAAGGGCGTACAAAATGCTCTTTTTGTGACCGATAGGAAACAATTGAGCATTTGTTTACCTCATGTACTTTTTCTTAATTTATTTGGTTTGTGGTTTTTTCGACTTATAACATCACACCTCTGACCAATATATCAAATATGTTTGGGAATTGGCTGAATGGAATTGATAAAAGGACCAAAGGTAGAATTCGAATAGGAGTTTCAGCTATTTGATGGTCAATGTGTCATGAGTAGAGCTTTGACCCATCACAAGGTCGAGAACATAGGTACCTCACATAGTTGTGTTTCCTTTATACCTTCTAAGTGCGATGATAGGGTCCCCTATTTGCCTACCGTGACACCCAAATCGTATGTATATTCATATACACATGATTTGCGACCGATGGATCATCGACAATATGTCTTGAATAATATGTGGAAGACGCGTGCATGATCTACACTTGGAGAAATAATACCGCTTATAGTACTTACCGAAAAACATAAAAAATGATGTGGATTCTACTTTTTTTGTACACATGCAATTTAATTTGATTTCCATATGGTTGCTGCAATATGTGGGGGGTATCAAATAGTGTATCAAGCACATAAAGAGTCAGTGCCATCAGAAGATTACTTTTGCGACACTAGTTAAATTCTATTCCACAAGTGAAATAGCTATACAATTAACCAAAATGGTATTGTAGAACCATTTGCATTGATAAATGTATGCAATTATGCTAGCCTAGAAGTCCCTTGCTCCATCGATGAGGTGTCATGTGTATTTTGCATTTGAATTGTTCCACTATTGACCTCATCAACTGGTGAATTATTTACATGTACAGTTGTTCTATTTGGGATTCTTGTGCGTCTCCTAGCCTTTTCAGCCCAGTTGACAAGGCCTTCAGTCACATTATCATCAAATATAGATTTCTTGAATGAGTTCCCCATCTGCACCAATAAGGAGACATAATTAGAATACAATTATAAATCTAAAGGTACTAGTTATATCATGTTAATAAGTATCTATATTGTGGCTCTAAATTGTGAAAACAAACTTTGTATTTCTCAAGCATTAGCTACTATAAGTCAAATTGAAGTGAGAACGGATAAAATAAAATAGAATACCAAATTATTATCCCTTTTGACCAAGTGAACTCACATGAGAGATGACGGCGTAAAGTGGTAGAGTGATGTAGCCACAAAGAAGTTGGCTAACGACACTGAAAAATAGAAGAGTGATGAGTGCTACCCCAAGATGTGTCAATATGCCATTTCACTATATTGATTTTCTTGTACCTTATGACGACTCGAGTAATAACATATGCCGGTTTTCCCATGATGCATGATTTGAAGCCATATGTCACCTGCAAGAGTTCATGATTGCAAGAGTTAGCTCTAATGAACTTACTAGATTATAATTTGAGAGTTTCAAGTCAGGAACTTATAGCATACAACATACATCATATTATGATATTTAAACTGCATGTTAATTTATGCTAATGATCCAATAAACTTATTAGTCTTACCAAGAGCCAAAAGAAAAATGCAATTTCAAATGCATTTTGGAATAGGGCGATGTGGATCAAGAGGAGGACTAATTTAGGCCGCCGAAACCAAAAGAAATCATCCGAAGGAGCTACTACTAAATCCCCTTGAATCGCGGTATGCTTCCGGGCAACCTCATAAGCCAATTCCGTGATGATGTGCTCCATCTTACTTCCTACCGCAAGTAGCATCTGCAAAAACAAATGCATAAATTGATGTCATGATTATGACTTTGGAAGCTAGTGAAAGCCTATTATGCAGAAGTAATGTCTGGTATACAACTAATATTCAAGCTATAAAACATGCATATAGACGATGGTTTTCTCTGTTTTTTTTGTAGTGGTACTTACGATAAATGGAACCAACGATATCCAAATGTAGACATACCATCCTGCAATAACAGTAACAAAAATTCGAATTTATTTTTCACATAAGCAACAAAATATTATCTAATGAACTAGCCATACACATATTTATAAGGAACTTTCATGCCAATTTCACGAAAGTAAATACATTAAAGGATTATAACGTAAGAATTCTAGTGATAGATACCTTGAACATTCAGCAATAAGAATATCATAAGCATAGCCCAAAGGTACCAACTGCATTAGAACACACTAATTAGTTATCTTCTATATTGATATAATGTGATGCATTTGTAATAGTAGAACTGGTTATTTACCTGATACCAACAACCTTCTTGAAATCAACCTCTAATGCTCTAATCATGTAATGGTAAAAGTTGAATTTTGGGTTCCCACTACAGTGTTTCTGTGAACGTCGAAGAAGCACAAATCAATTTCTTCCACTAAAATGGCATACTGAAAAGCATAAAAGTGATTTGTATTGACAACAATGAATACCATGATGAAACCAAGTCGCATTGTAGTGTAATCCTCCTTAGTGACGGATCCATAGAATTGTTTGAAGAAGGAACGCTAAAATGACGATGAATTATGTTATTTCCCATTTATAATCAAGAACAAAATGCAATATGGATTTTGTGCCGACCGTTAAAATACAATAGAAAAACATACCATCCAGCCAAGTGTCCTTGACCGTTTTCTATGACCTTTAAAGTGATCTTGAATGAATTTGAACTCTTGAACATTCTTGATCATTTGAGGGGCTGCGCATGTTATGGCCCAACATTAAGCAAAAAAACATGACACAACTTCATCCGGAAGAAAAGCTGTGAACTCATTACCCGCTAAATTTGGAAAGAGTGTGTATATCTTACCATTGGCACCAGATTCTTGGATTTTCGTCTCCCAATGTAGCCAATTCCTCGTCTAGATGACAGGTAAGAACATTTTTTTTAGGAAAAGTATAATATATTATTAATTACTTGTTACTAACAATAAACATATACTCCATCCGTCTCAAATTAACTGTCACAAACATGGACAAAAGTTGATGTATCTAACACTAAATCATGTCTAGATACATCCATTTTTGTCCAACTTTGTGACAATTATTTTGAGACGGAGGGAGTAGTTTGAGCTTTGATTGGTACCTGCGCGATTCCTAAAAGAACTGTAATAGCACTGAGAAGGAAATGAGTGACCGCCAACACAAAGATAAATATGTGCAACTGGTGAATAGCTTCAGCCGAAAGTATTGGAACTTTGCCCTACAGTGCGAAATAACATGAACCGAATCAGTAGATGTGCATATAGTTGGAAAGCTCAACAAGAGAGTTATTACAAATTCAAAATAGAAAACGAAAGGTGCAGCAAAGACCAAATCAAGCACGTTGGGTGCCAATTAAGCTGTAGTACTACAGTACCTTTTTTAGGCAATAGTCTTCGGAGCCGCCTCCTCCAGCCAGGAGCCGCCTCGCCCCGCCCATCACGCCGGCGACCATGGCGTCACCGAGGTGCTCGGTCTTACGCGCCCCACGGGCCGGTGGCTTGCAGGGCAGTAGGTGGTGCATGACGTTCGGGTTGACGCACACCTTCCCCATGGGGCCCTGCAAGACGTTGAGCAGCAGCGATATGAACCCCAGCAGCATCAGCTCCTCCTTCACCTTGAGGAGGGCCTCGTACAGTGGCTTCTTTCGGCTCCTCATCAGCCTCTGCGTGCGAATCAATACTCAGCTCCATGGTCAGGTGTGCCATGCATGGTGGAGACCCTGCTGCAGGGCACAGATACTGAGGCTGACGCTGCACGTACCTTGCCTAGGCGGTGGAGCAATCGCTCGAAGATGAGGGAGACGATGACAATGATGGAGCAAACGGACGCGACGATCCATGTCGGCGTGAACTCCAGCGGCTTGGCCTTCCCTCCTCCTCCGGCCATGGCGCCACAAGGGTCAAGATCACACCTACACCCTGTTTAGTTGTTCCTCAACAGGGTCAAGAGGAGCCGGCGTTCATCCGGATGAAGTGGAAAGCAGCTGTTCTTGATCGACTTATAGAGGCGAATTGACTGACAGGGTGCTAAGAAAAACACTATGGTCTTACAAATTGACTTGGCATATAGTGTGCACCAAACTAGACGCAGAAAAAAAAAGAGCACGAAATAACCCGTTAGCTTCCTGGATAATTGTACTGGCATGCATATGTCCCATGTGATCAGCCTGTATCATTTCTTGTATGGAACAGTCTACGGTCCACCACAGTACCATGAACGGAAGATTGTTTACTCGAATACTAGTCTACTTTGGTTTTTTTTGTTGTTGGTATGACGCCCATGTATGCCCCAAAGCTTGCATTACCAAATTTGGTAACTTTGATAAGATTTAGTCTATGCTTGGCTAGTTTGTTGCCCGAAACTTGTGCTGTCCTAAGAGCATGTCTAACAGACCCCTTACGTTTTCGCCCCCTAAAACGCGTCTAGAGGGCCCTGCACACGAAATCGAGCAAATTTTTTGCTCGAATGAACTCGTCCATCTAGCAGACCCCCTATAGCCGGCCTGTATATTTGAATTGAACCTTCCCGGGAGAAAACATTGCTCGATTTCATTTGATCATCACCATTGTTGCTACATTGCTCGAGCTCGTCCATCTAGCTACTGCCTAATCTACTAGCTAGCCTAATCGAGGAAGACGACGCCGACGCCGGCGGCCTCCATCGCCTTGAACGCCTCGACGCCGGTGATGGCCTGCGTCTCCTCCTCCGCTTCCGCGCGCGCCGCTTCGTCGGCGGCCTTCTTGGACAGCTCCACGGCTGCGGCGAACGCGGCGTCCTCGTCCGCTGGCGCCGCCACCTCCACTGCGCCGCTTCCACCGCCGCGGCTCCGCTTGCACTGCTGCAACAGCTCCCAATCGGCGCGCCACCTCTCGAACTGGGGGCCGCGCATCAGCCTCGGCGGCGGGTCGACCGCGTAGTACCGGCCGCCCTCCGCGAAGTCGACCAGCGACGGCGGCATCGTCTCGGGGAACGCCACGTACCTCCACGCGGCGCGGCGACTCCCGGCGAAGGAGTGCTTGCAGTGGACGCGCCACGCCTCCTCGAGCGTCTCCGGCTCGTGGCGGCGCTTCGATCCGGCGGTGGAGGAGCTCGATCCACGGGGAGAACTCATCGCCGGGAGGAGGAGGCTTTAGGGGCGGAGGCTTGGAAACGCAGAGGAGAAGAAATGCGGCGGCGTGGGAGGCGGGATTGCTCGCCGGAGCTAGGGCGGCGCGCGGCGGAGCTAGGGTTGCGGGTGGGGGGTTGGACCCCCACCCCGACCCTCACCCGCTACTTGTAGGGGGCGGCGGGGGCGATTTCGCAGGCCCCCTAAATTTCCCGTACGGGCCGGGCCGTATACGGGGGCTGCTAGATGGCCATTTTGGCCCGCACCTCGTATGCCGCCGGAATTATACGGGGTGCCCGCGCTTTAGGAGGTCTGTTAGACATGCTCTAATGTGGCCCTTGGACGGCTAGCTAGGTCCCTAAACCTGGCATTGAACCAGTACTTGTTGCACTCTATCCTGTTTCTGAAAAAATTAGTGGAACCCCGCCAACATTGGTCCTATGAGAAAAGAATTTTAGCAAGGTTACATCTTCATTGCTACACTACCTACCCCATCTTGGTGGCAAAACTTGGTCAATTCAACGGAAAGCAAAATGGCGACCAAACTATACCTCGCCCAGGTGCTACTGGTGAAAAGCAGAGCTACCTCGCAACCTCTCGTCACACGATGTGAACTAGACCTATTCCAAGTCCAAGACTGTCTAGTGTTGACAGGTTCTAGTTGTATCATTTCAGCTTAATCTCTAAGTAAAGCGAATGGCAGGCTCGCATTCTCAAATACACAAATAAATACACTTGTTTTCAAATTCGATCTGCGACGCCGCCGCGTACAAAAAATCAAAGTCGCCGAGGAGACTGAGAGTCCGAAACATTTGGTTATTTGCACGCCCGGGTGCAGGTCCTCAACTCCTGATCGAATGCGATCGAGCTAGCAAGGGGACTACTCACTCAACTGCAATTAGACAACAAATCCCTAATTTTTAACAACTCAAGTGGGCCTCCTGACGTGACGAGCTGCATGCTTTCTTTGTATAAGAGTATCCCGTGTCACGGGACTGGAGTGCCGTGACTGTGCACCACAACCTAGTCCCATGCTTTATATCCGTTTCAAAGCACACGGTCTTTGTTAAATATAAACACATTTCAAGGTAAAACTTTGACTGTAACGAATATGCTAGCAAATTTTTTTTAAGTACTACTTCCTCCGTTCGAAATTAGATGATTTGCGTTTGTCTAAATAGAGTACATGATTTCGAAACATGTTCATGAACATTTGGATATTCTTTTCACCAGTCTAGATAATCTACTTATATAATAATAGTTGGAGTTAGTTTAATGCGTGCATTCTATGACGCCATCTATTCCGAACATATGTACTATATATTGGCAACAAGATGTGTAATGAATTTCACATGATAAACTATCAAGTCACGATATCACAAAGTACCCACTGTAGGAAAGAGAGTGCATTTCACTTTTTCTCCCATGCAAAGTACCCTATCATTTTAATCCTAACTTGACAAGTTGTTTCTAAGTTTTATCATATTTAACCATTTGCCTGCGGATAGCCCGCGTGCACGTGTTAGACCGATGTGAACGGTGAGTTAGCTGCCAACTCGGAAGCATACCATAATATTGTGTGTTCTCCCAATCCACATTTTTTTTTCCGAGAAGGGCATAAACCCTCGGGCTCTTTATCAATCGATGCACATAGTCTTATTTATTACGAAGTTCATCATTCAGCAGTATTACAATCAAAGATCACATATAATCGATACATGAATCAACCATACGAACATAACCGGCATGGAGAGGCCTTCGGTGTTTGGATGAGGCGCGTTGGTGGGTTCTCAGAGTATCGGCTCTGTGATTGTCCACCCCCTTCATCGATATTGGTAGGCTTAGTTTGGTGGATTCAGGTCTAGTTGTTTGCTGTATCTACTTGTAAGACAGTGTTTTCTGTCCTATCTTTTAATAAAAACCGGCTGTGTGCATCATTTTGATGCAGAGGCTGGGGGTAGACCTCCATTTCTAAAAAAATAAAAATAATAATAACCGGCATGGTAAATCTAAACATAGTGGCCGCCTAACACCCCGGCTCAAGATCTCCCGAGCGACCGTCACTTCATTTGCAGCTATGACCTGCATCTATCCGCACTAAATTGGTACAAAATTCTCGGGTTCACTATCCTCTTCTACTCTAATTGGCGAGGAAATGCAGCGCTCTGGTGCATCCTCGGGTTGGGCCCGCGTGTGGGCCACTGTCTCTTTATTATTCATATCCCTCCAAGATCTAATGTAGCATGAATTCCTGCTTCCTCCTTCGTTCTCGGGCTCGCCCGCATGTCAGCCGCTGCTGAGTGCCACTTCTTTGCCTAGGCCCGCCCGTCGGCCCCAGCTTTCCCCTGTCGGTTCGTTGGTCTCCCGCATGTTCGCCGCGTGTGCGGAAGTGGCGGTTCGCTGCGGCTTTTCTTCCGGTCTCCCTTTTTCTGTGTTACTCTTTTCCTCCTCAATCTCCTCCTCCCGTACTCTGCTTTCCTGCCATGATGCTTGGATTGGTGATTATGCATCCGCTAGCTTCTTGGCAGGCTGGCAAGAAGCTTGGCCCTTGCTGTCCCCTCCCTTCTCTATTTGTCCGTTCCCCTGCTCCAGGCCGGAACCCCGCGAAACCATCTCATTCCCTCCTATCGTTTCTCTCCCTCGAGCGGCGGCGGCGGCTGATCGAGGTGCCATGGCTGCCGGGCCCAGGTAGTTCCTCTTCTCCTCTCTTCTCTCTCTATCTTCCTGTGCCCTCTCTCCTCTGTCCTCTCGTGTTTCTCGCTCTCTGTCTCCTCCTAGATCGGCGCGCAGCGGCGGCGGGTTACGACCTCCGTGATGGTGGTGGCTTTGAGTCCGCGGCCGCCTAAGGACGAGTTGGGGCTGCGGCCGGAGGGCGTTGGGCGGAGGCGGTGTTCCATTGAAATACATCGATCTTGGATGGATCGTATTTTATCCAAATCTGAATTTGCTGCTGTCATGTTTGTTGTCTCTGTAGTTTTCCAAAGATTTTCATCTTTCTTCTCGTGCTGCAGCACAATCTGAGAATGGCGTGGGGTCAGGGTTCTAGCCTAGCCTCCTGCATCCAAGCCTCCACTGACGATGGGATCCAGTGCCGGAAATCAGGCCCTCCCTCTTTGCATTATTCATCCTCCTGGTAGACTTCTTCACAGTAGTTGTTGTAGCTGCTGCCTGAAGTGAAATCTGTCTGGTTGGAGCCGGGAGACTACCGGAGCTCCTCTCTCTTTCCGTCACCATTACTAGACGCTTGGGTCTCTCATCATTTGGTCAGTCCTCCACGAGAGAAGAGGTTGGTTCCGCCTAGAACTTTGAGCTGCCTGGGCTCTGAATTTTGTTGGCCCAAGCTGCCGCTGTTATGTGCAGTATTTGGAGGACTTCCACAGATTTTGTTGGTTTTGGTACCCAGTGAGGCCTATATTTGCAAGAAATCAACAAGGATAGTAGGTGAGTTGATGGGTTATTTAGCGAAGGATTTGCTTCCACTCTCTCATATCTACAACATGTTGTTCTGTGTTTATTGATTAAATCCTCCTTGGTGACCTACCAAGTGGTGTTACCGCCCCCATACATATTTGTATTGATGCCTGCAAGGAAGCGAGCGTAAATTAAGGAGTGTTGAGTAATTTGTTAACTCCATACTATCTCTGATACCAAATGAATAATAAAATTTCTTTGTCCTGTTTTTAATTTTGTTGTTTCTTGAAGTTTGCTTGAACAAAAACTAGAAATTTATGTGTAACCTATTCATATATGTTCACATTACTACCATAACTGATCCTGTTTTCCTAGCAATTGACAGACACTGGAGTTAATCTTGCAAAATGGCTTATCTTCTAAATGAAGATCTCCGTGTGCACATAATTAAAAGTTGAGCTCATTATGCTTGCAAGTAAGTCCTTAATCTGATTCTTACATGTATTTCTGATTACATTTTTTTTGTTTACTGACAAATTAGATAACTAAACTATCATGTTTTGTTCCAATCCCACTCTTTGTGTTTCCATGTCTAGCCCTCTCATTTCTGAGTTGCGCCACATCGAGCAGCCTCACCCTCCTCTGAACTTCCTTAGCTTCGAGTCTGAACTTGCTTGCGTCGCGTTGCACTGTTGTAGGTCGACGTCGATCAGAGTACGGAGCAGCAGGTCGCTCCGGTTGTTTTAGTTTTTCTATGGAAGTTCACAGTTGGGCAGTGGAGCAGTTCTATATGGGTACCAGAATTTCATTTTATGAATTGGGTGTATTTTTTGTTTAGTAGTTGTACTAAAAAAATGTATAAAATGGGAAGTGCTAGGGAAGTGAACATTTAACAATATTTTCCAGTAGTACACTACTCTGTGTTAGGAAGTTCGCTTCGTGCATCGGGAAAAAAATGACTGAGGTACTGTTTTGTCTGGAGTTCTCTTAGAACATGCCGGGAGTTTATAATATGGGTAAAAGTTCATTTAATTTTGGTGAATTTAAAACTTATAAACTACTATTTGTGTCGACGGTGGACTGCAGCTGCTAAGAGTACGACAAGTCCAACTTGCTAAATGTTTAATGAAGTGCTTCAGGCACTTCCTTGACATGGTGTGGGTGTGTCCTACACTTGACCCCGTTCCACCGGAGGAAACCTCAAATGCATAGTGCGAGCAAAGACAATATATGTGGTTACTCTTCTCCACATGCTATCATTTGGTTGGCGCTGCCTTAGACTCGGTCAGCACATGCCACCCCTAGCGTATGGTGGATCTTCTTATTCTACATTATGCATGTATTTATTCTGTCAAAGATTTTTATGCTTACAAACAATCTTATTTTGTTGGTTTGGGTGTCAAACCATAAACAAGCGATTTAGAAAGGGGGAAGAAATATAGCTGATCACTTTTTTCTTTTGCATATTCAGACTTCTGCGGGTTAAACATAATGATCAATTGACCAGTAAAGGAATTCACATTTCCTTTATTTTTCCTGGTTTCCTTGCTATAGATAATTCGCCATTTTCCACCGAGATTGTCTCAAACATGAATTTGCTACTTGGTCATATATTAGTGGTCAGATAAGTGATATCAACTGGAATTGCAAGGTGAAGTTAGTACTACTGAAATGCTAATGTGTGCATCTGCACAACATATATGTAGATATGTATGTATGCTAATACGACATGGTCGTACTGAAGACTTTCTACGATGAATCGGATGCGAGATGTACATGTCTGTATTTGAATTGGCGTAATTTATTCAGATGTAGATTGATCATATAACACAGATGATATATAAAATACCAAACTTGTGTAACACACGAGCATGTACTGAATTTGAAATATAGTCAACTGAACAAGATCTTAGCTGCATTGTAAATTCTTCTAAACAACAGTTGGTGCTTTTCGGTAGTAACTATTTTGGTTGTATATTTTTTTTACACATATGGTATTCTATTAACATTTCTGCATGTATGAAGTTATGAGATAGATGCATTTTTAGCTATGAAGCCTCACACATCTGCAGGTGATATGCTTTTGTTCCCCTGCATTTTCATGTGCCATAAACTAGGATTGAATACTAGCACATTACTAGGCTCATGACACTCTGGAAGTTTTTTTTGATCCATGACCATGGAAGTTTTTTTTATCCCTGACCACGTTGGTAAAATAATCTAAGAAAGCTGGATGAGGTCTGGTGTATGAAAAAAAAAACCCCGAGAGATCATCTGGACTTGGCATGTCGGGCAACTTTTAGATTTTTAACATGAAAAACTACATGGGACATACAAGGAACTGAAAGTGAGTTCATGGGCTTCGAGATAAAACTATCCAGAAGTGGATCATGTACTACACGATGAACCGTTTACTTTCAGATGCTGTTTAGTTCTTAGTTGTTTCACATTGTTGTATTTGTTTTGAAACTCAAGGTGTTTTTTCAAAGTGAGCTCAAGATGTTTCTATAATTCTAATTTCGTATTTTTGTTTGTGGCATTGAAAGGACGAGGTCATGAATGGTCGATGAACCAAGTAATCTAGCACGCCTCACCCCAAAAAACATAGTTTAGCTATTACGCAACATGTCCAAAACTTTGCTATTCGAATGTATGGTGTTCAATGACCAAATCATATTGTTTTCAGAGAACCATTAGTTTGCTATTGAAAATCATCATATAATCAAAGTGTATGTGCTAGCTGATAGAAGAAGGTCCCATGGTCAGCTCACCAAGGGAGAACATCCGAGGAAGAAAAAGAGCTGCTTTCACAATGCGCTGTGAGCGGGAAAAAAATACAAACGGGCGCGGCAAGGCGCGCCTTCTCCTTCTAGTTCATAGCTATTGTGGATGGATTAACTAGGTTGGAAGCTGAGGTACTGTCGCTGTTCTAGATGGTGGGGCCATTGAAATTGCAGTATGCCATTAATCATGTTTTGGTGTTGATGATGGCAAGTTAAAGGGACTAGTGTCTTTGGTTAGTGTACGAGAAGATTTTAGTTCCATATGCTTTGATTGTTGAGGATCGACGGCAAGATGCATTCCACACGTGACTCCCGGATCACTATGTACGACTTTCGTCTCTGTTCAACCTATCGGTCTCACAATCAGGAAGTCTTATACCATTAAGTTCACGAACATAGTCAACGTTTGAGACTACCTTCGCACACCTCCCTTACTCTTTAGGAGCCATCCTCCCCACATAAACTACCCACCTCGTAGTGTCCCGTCCCTCGAATGATCGGTGCGGCCGTTAGCCATCCTTACACGAAAGAGTGGTTTTTCCTGATTTGTCGTTGTGTGTCACCACCTCCCACCTATCCTACACAATTAAAGCTCTCAAGGAGGATCTTCGTGAAGGCGTGTTTTGGTTATTCTTAATTTTTCTTGAGTAGTAGGGATCCCACACAATTAAATGGGGATCATTGGAGGTTGTGAAGGGCTTTCTCATGTAAATGTTTCCATACAAAACCCTAGCCTACCTCCAAAAAAATAGCCGAAAATTGTGTGGGAAGCTAAGGGCACGCGTATGATGTAGAGAACTATTCACCTAGTGGTCATGATCATGCATGAATAAGAGAAAGCTCACCTTGTATTGAAGTGCATCAACTTGAGCTCTTGTCATGGGACCATTTGCAGTGCTTGGTGGAAACTGTCGGGTTGCATCATCTTCCCCCGAAAAAGAGTCGTCCACGACTCTTGTACTTGCTTGTCACCTTGAGAAACTTGAAAGGGGCAGTGGTGAGCGTCGTTGGAGATGTCGCCAACCAAGCACATAGGCTTTGGGGTGTCGAAGTTGCAATCATTGCCATTGATGCGCTTGTCGAAGTCCATGTAGATATTGACGTGTGGGATGTATAAGTGGTATTCATTGAACTTGATGTGATTGTCGAAGTCCATGTAGATTTTGACGTGTGCGATGTACTTCTTCCAAGTCTTCAAGTCGGGATGAGGGTCTTGCGATGTGCGGAGCCATGAAGTGTGAGAAATCCGGGAGGCCTACCATTTGGCATGAGGTCCCCATATTTTTGTAAAATAGACATCAAAGGTGGACAGAAGGTTGGTAATTCGTTAGTATCAAGTATCGAGTATCAAATATGAGTTCTCTCTCACAACTCTCATCTCACTTTTGGTGGCTAACAAGTCTAGACCATTGGGAGCACTCATGATTTTTCTACTCATTATAGACTTGTGGCTCTCACTCTCCTTTTGGTGGATCTCTCTCACCACTCATCTCACTAGAAGCTTGATTATCTATGACTTGACTTGATTTGGTGTTGGAAGCTTGAGATGAAGCATTAAATGGACCCGTGTTCTTGGCACTTGATATGTGAGGCTTTGTCGGAGTTCTTCCATTGCTTGGAGGAGGTGGTAGTTCCAGTGTTGGTGTCGAAGAAATCTCGATTTTCTTCTTGATGCGGTAGTTCAGTCGATTCGTGTTATCATCTTCACGTGGTCGACGTTGGACGGCTATGACGTCTTCTTCATTGGAATAGCCATTGTGTTCTTGGTGGCCTCTATGATTATGAGGAGGGTGGCGTCAGTTGTCATGTGGATGTAGTTGTTGATGATGTTGTAGTCGCGCTTTGCGTTGATTGCTTCCTTTACGCTCCTGGAGTTCATGATGATGAAGATGAGGAAGTTCATGTTCTTGATGGTCATTATGGTGATGACGATGATATTCTTGATCGTCATGTTGTTATTGAGGATTGTGTCTACGATGTGGCCTTGAAGGGTTTGTAAATAGATGAGAACCTTCCACAAAGTCATACGCACCAAAGTATTCATCATATATTG